>CABFWO010006862.1:0-30612 GCA_902155825.1 Timema genevievae | reverse complement strand
CTTGGTACAGTTGCCCCACTCGCCGATTTAGGATGTTTATTTAACCAGCGAGCTATCTTCGGTGTCCAGGACATCAGATCCAGGGGTACGTTTATTTATTGAGTTATTAGTAGAAGTTGATTTTTGTATATTGTTGAAGGAGTATTGTACATAAAGAGATGGTTTAATTTAAGGACTGTTTTAGGACTGGAATAACAATAGAGAAGTTTACTATTGTTTTTTGGCTATTTTCCGTAGTTTCTCGGTGCGGGTAGTATGATAGTTCAGGCGAATTGGTTGAGAAGGACAAGGTAGTAACCTTACATCTTTGTAATGTTACAATAATTGTAGCTGACGATTTCCGCTAAGTCCATCATAGACACTGCCTTAAAATATGAGTGGAGAATGACCCTGGCCACGGGACGAATCCTGGATAGCTCAGTGGTTGGAGCATTGGCGTACTAAGCCAAAGGTCCCGAGTTCGATTCTCGTATCCGGATGTCATTTTTCAATTTTCAGAATAAAATTAGGTATTTTTAAGTTTCAAAATATACGGTTCAATTAACGCAGTTTTTCGTGTGAACACATTAGTTAAGTATTTTTATTGACCTTATCAAGTAGTGCAGATAGGTTTTTACCTTTTATATTTATTAAAGACAATTTATTTACGTAAGACCTTATATAGTATTGCACCCTACTTTACAGTTATAAAGGAGGATTGCAAATATACAAAGCATGAAATACAATGGTTATAGCAGTTTATTAAATAAAGACAAAGGAAAATATATAAGCATAAAAATAGATAGTTCATTAGGTTTCTGTTGTCTAATCAATTAGTATACATGGGAATAACAGTATTTAAATAAAATAATTGTATGACATCAAACATCTGGCTACTAGCATTGCAGCCTGTTTGAAGTGTCATTAAGATAGAGAATTATGAGAAAAAGATCGATACCTTTGGTTAACTGCACTAAGTGATAAGCTTCTAGTAATTAGAAACTAGCCATTATATCACGACATCTTGTTGCCAGCGTGGAATTGACCAGTCAACAGGGGTCATACGAGATAATTACTGTGTTTACCTAGGAAAAGACTAATATCACAACATGTGTGATAAATAATGGAAATGCACTTTGGTATGCACGTTAACTCATACTGCTCTTGGTTATCAGCATACATAGAAGGCACTGAGGCTAAATAACTATAATAAACTGGTAATATAGTCCCTTTTAATAAGAAAGGACATACTGCGTGAACGTCAAGGCCACATTAAGGAGGAGCAAACCATGTCCCACTAGTTCAGAAATAATAGGCCCCAATTAGGACATCACAGTAATAGCCGTGGTTGACCATAACTGAGCTCACTATCAAACCTTACTATAAAGGTGTACATTATTTAAATTTTAATATCAATGAGCGCTCGGCTTAAGGTACCCGTCTAAAGGGTAAGTAATGCAATCAAGACAGCGAGGAGCAAGGGTCTTGCGTGGACATTCCACGCCACAAAGAGGCAAAAGAACAAAACAAAATAACAGAAAGTAAACGAGCCAACCAAAAGGCCCGGCAGACCCAATTAGGTCATTAATTACATATAGTAACTCCCAATAACCGTGGGTTGACGTCCCCTCTAGCAATCATACAAAGAAAGAAACCTCATAATGAATCAAACGCTAATGATCGACTAAGTATAATCAACAACAGCAAATACATCTTAATATAACTCAACAATTCTCAAAGGTACAAATGTCCGCATATTATGAATATGAATTCTATCAAATTAAGTTTCCATACTACGGAATTGGCTCGCACAACTAGCTAGCCCTAGCTGGCTCGTGTAATACTGGTAGGCAATCCTATAAAACTAAGCCCACATTGAATACACACAAATAAAACATGCTATAGAATCGATGTTTGGCATTGGTGGTGAACGGTCGTGTTTTGTGTTTTAATAGACCGTGACGTGTATCAGTGTAATTGGGAACGGTGGATTCCGGAGACGAGTGCGATGTCGATTCGGCTATGACAGAACTATACTCAAATATTCGACAAGATTCTCAAACTAGTGCCATAGGTTTTTAATCGGGTCGTTCAAGATCACCATCTAGTAATCAAATTATGAAGAAAGTGAAATCTAGTGTAGGGCATGTGGCTGTTAAACCAACGGGACAGGCGTGAGCCAAAGTTCCCAAAGTAGCTAATGCCAAGAAGAGTCAAATTGGGGCAATTGTTTCAAATGACAGTATAGCAGTCGAAAAAGAGGATGTATTTAATTCTGATAATCCAGGGCCGTGCAAAATTACATTTTCAAATACATCGGAACTAAAGATTCAGAATCTGCACCCAATGAAAATAGGAAAGGGATTATTTCCTAAGTATAAGAGTGTTCCGGCAAGGAAAAACCAAATTGTTGTGGAATTGTTATATATTAAGGAAGCTAATAGTCTTATGGCAGATAGGGAGCTGCATGATCTTATGAATTCTCAGTTGACAGGGTGGGTCGTAATGAACATCGGATAGGAGTTATTTATAATATTCCACTAGAGTTTTAGGAGGAATTTACTAAGGAAGAGTTAGAGAGAGAAAGTGAATCTTCAATATTGCAGGTACGACGTCTCAATAGGCGCAATCCTGATACACCTGAGCGGTTTGATCCCTCTGATTCAATAGCTGTGACTTTCGTGGGCAAAGAGCTACCATCTTATGTTGTCATGTGTTTCTCTAGGGTGGAGGTCAAGCCTTATGTTTATCCAGTGACGCAATGTCACAATTGTTTACGTTTTGCACATCTCGCTGTCAACTGTCGTAGTGGGGGGCAAAGGCGTGACAAATGTGGAGGTGGTTATCTCATAGAAGAATGTCTACAAGAAACACCTAAATGTGTTCATTGTGGGGGGGCTCATTTGGCGACCGACCGAACCTGTCCCGAGTTGATGCGACAGCGTCAAATTAAATCTATAATGGCTCGTCGCAATTTGTCGTACCAGGAGGCTGGTCAAGTCTGTGGACCGCAACTCCCCTTACAAGTTGCGCTATGCAAGCAGGGGGGGGGGCGCCCAATTTATCATGGACAATTCTCAATTCCAAAATATGCCAATACGGCCACGCAATGTAACGTCCTATGCAGCTATTCTTTCTTGTTGGGGATATGGATATGGATTCGTCATGAAGCTCTATCAAAGGAACATGGAAGGGGGTGGAATAGATGGTTTCTAAAGTTGTGTCGCTCCTAGTAACCGTGGCTTCCTCAGCGCCAGGGCATTTGGATCTGCCAAGTTTAATGGTAACAATAACAGGAAAAATCCAAAAGTAGTTAAGGGATGTGCGTCGCTTTAATAGCCATAATTGTAGATCTGCTAGGATCAAAGCAAGTAGTGGTGTCCAAGGTAACCTTGTCCGAATTAGGTATATATTTGTGTTTTTATTGTTAGTTTCTTAATATGATACAATGGAATTTAGAAGCATCAGGAACAAAAAAGCGGACCTTGAGCAATTAATTTTTTCTCGTGATATCCATTTAGTAGCGTTAAGTGAAACTTGATTCAGGTACCAGGAATTTTTTTTTATAAATAAATTAAATTTTTTTAGGTCGGATAGACCTGCCTGAGCGAGAGGTGTTGCGCTGTTAATTAGGTCGGACATTCAATCTGTTGAAATAACATCGGGCAATTTTCAATATCCTTGGGAGTTTGTAGGGCTAAAAATATTTTCCGCAGGCAGAACATTTTCAGTTATATCTTTATACAACCCTACACCGGATAATTTCGGTAATAATTTATGGCAACAATTTGTTGGAGGTCTACCGTCTCCGGTTATTATCTGCGCGGACATGAATGCGCACCATGTGTTGTGGGACTCCCCTTACATAGATCGTTGTGGGATAAAGATTCATGAAACTTCAGCAGTGTTACCTCTTGTTATATTAAATACAGGGGAGTTTACGCGACTAAACAGTCCTTCGTATCCTAACACATGCCCAGATGTTACTTTTTCATCCCCTAATCTCGCACCATATTTAACTTGGGATACGATTGGCGACTCCATGGGCAATGATCATTTGCCAATTATTTTGAAAATAGCTCAGGTCCCATATAACTATAAAACTGTTCCTCTGGATAGGTCACGCAACTAAAAAAAAATCAAATTGGGAATTATATTCGACAAAAGTGGAGTTAACAGTTCAAAATTTAGCGGTGGACCGTGATCCTTTAGTAGGCCTACAGTACGACAACTTTGTTAATGCTCTACAGAGCTGAGCTGATGCGGCAGTACCAACATCAAATATTGAGGATCATAGGAGTGTTAAACGTTGCCCGTGGTGGACAGAGTCTTGTTCTAAAGCGATCGCTCAAAGGAGGTTATCATTATATATTTTAAAACAAAATTTTAACCTGATAAACTGTGAAAGCTACTGCCGTACGGCAGTTGCTACGCGGCGAACTTTGCTACGTGCAAAACGTGATTTTTGGTGGTTATATTGCGAGTCTCTTTCCCCCGATGTATCTCTGACACAGGCTTGGTATAAAATCAAATGGTTCAAGGGTATTGTTACAAACTTTGGGATTCCTACATGGCATGGGCAGATCCATTCTCTTGTGGGGTGATACCGGATTCAGTTATGTGCCTGCCGTTGGAATTCCCCAATTTGGGTGTTCCTGAGCTTGATAAACGTTTTACTGGAAGTGAATTAAGGGCAGCGTTGAATCGAGTACGACACACGGCGGTTGGCCCAGACAATGTGTCCTATGGTATGTTGACAAAATGGTCGTCCGTTTCTTGACAAGCGCTGTTAGAGATATTTAACATTCTGTGGGAGGCGGGGGTAATACCAACGGCATGGAAAATTTCCTTTATGATTCCTATTCTAAAGCCGGGTAAAATCGCGGAGTTAACAAGCGCTTATCGGCCTATTGCACTCTCGTCCTGTTTTGGTAAAATCATGGAACACTTAGTTAAAGCCCATTTAGAACGATTTCTGGAATGAACGAATGAACGAACTCCTTAATCCTGTGCAATTTGGGTTTAGAAAGGGACGTTATACACTTAGTAGCCTCTCTATATTAAGAATCAAATAGCCAAAGCTATTATGTATGCTTTTAGTGAGGATTACTCCATCTAGATATCATATTCTGAAAATTGAAAAATGACACATGGACACGGGAATCGAACCCGGGACCTTTGGCTTAGTACGCCAATGCTTTAACCACTGAACTATCCAGGATTCGTCCCGTGCCCAGGGTCATTCTTCACTCATATTTTAAGGCAGAGCACGTCCATCATAGGCTCTACCTTAAAATATGAGTGAAGAATGACCCTGGGCACGGAACGAATCCTGGATAGCTCAGTGGTTAGAGCATTGGCGTACTAAGCCAAAGGTCCCGGGTTCGATTCCCGTGTCCAGGTGTCATTTTTCAATTTTCAGAATGATATCTAACTGAACCAACTACCATTAATATAGCTTCGGCTATTTACACTTAATAAATATACGCATTCCCTGACAATTATAATAATAATTGTACAACTTGGCAATAGCCACTACCGAGTCGCCGATGGCTGCGTTATCCGATGGCTTGTGATATTAAAAATCACATAATTGTAGCTGACGATTTCTGCTTTGTCCATCATAGACTCTGCCTTAAAATATGAGTGAAGAATGACCGTGGGCACGGAACGAATCCTGGATAGCTCAGTGGTTAGAGCATTGGCGTACTAAGCCAAAGGTCCCGGGTTCGATTCCCGTGTCCATGTGTCATTTTTCAATTTTCAGAATATGCTCTCTATATTAGTTTCTGATATTCAAATGGTTCTATCACAAAACTCATTTGTATCAGCTTTTTTCCTCGATATACAGTGTGCGTACGATAATGTGTTGTTTGATAAACTTTTTCACCTGGGTTGGTCTAGCAAAATGTGTTATTGGTTAAGTTATTTATTTCAAAATAGATCTTACATTGTAAAGATAGGACAAGCTAGATCATCTCCTCGAACTCAACGAAGGGGCCTACCACAGGGAACAGTGCTCAGTCCTTTGTTATATACAGTCTATTCGAACGATATTGATAGCTCTTTTCCGGTTGGTATAAGAACTCTACAGTATGCGGATGATGTGGTAATATACGTTCGGTCTTGTAACTTGTCAGAGGGGGTGGCTAAGCTACAATCAGTGTTTCCTTTGCTTTCAAATTGGTTGAAAGCCCACTTTTTGACTCTAAATATATCTAAATGTTGTGCGATAATCTTCACCCGTCATAGATTGAGAGATAACTTAATTAGGCTAGTTTATGAAGGTCGTCGAATTCAGGTACAGCCGACGGTGCGGTTTTTTAGGCATGACACTAGACATGAAGGGATCTTGGCTCCCTCATTTTTTGGAATTATCTGGAATATGTGACAGGTTTATAAATACTATGAAAACAGTGGCGGGTGCCTCTTGGGGGCTTCCACCCATATACAATGTTACAAATATACCGTGGGCTTATAAATTCTGGATTGGAGTATGGGTGTTTTTTTATATCACACTGCATCACGATCTACACTAGCAAAGCTGGATAGGATCCAATATGCGGCTTTAAGACTGTGTCTGAGCGCTTGTCGTACATCACCAACCAATGCACTCCTTACCGAAGTGGGAGAACTCCCGTTATTTCTTAGGCGCCGTCTGTTGTCGGACAAGTTTTTTTTATTAAGATGGGGTGCTAGTGAGCGTGAGTTTAGGGAAGTATTTTTGAAGTTTTTATAGTATAAACATTTTTGGCCAAAATAAATCAAATATTTCTTCTATAGAAACATATAGTTTATTTTTCTGCACATGCTAATCTCAAAAGTCCTTGAATATCTGTCAGATGTGTCCTGGAATTTAATGACAACTTTTTCTCTTAATTTAAAAAGTTTGTCACCAAATGCCACCATGCTCATGACAGATATTAAAAAATTGTTGAGATTAGCATGTGCAGAAAGCTAAACTCTATGTTTCTATAGAAGAAAAATTTGATTTATTTTGGCCAAAAAATGTTTATGCTATAAAAACTGCAAAATTAGCGCACTAAATTCGCGCTCACTAGCACCCAACCTTAAAGAATGTTCAACTTATAGTTATCTGTGGCGCAGACTTCGGATCCTTACAAATTATCTTCAGACAAAACAATATTGGTTAAACAAAACATGCCCATCTCTAGTGGATAGTTTTTTGGGTTTGAATGAACTGCGTCAATATATTTTTTCTCTTCCGTATCCGGTACAGTGTATCACTGGGGTTCATGATGCCCTTTGAGATGCACCAGTGGTGCTATCTATTCCTGATTCAGGAGTAAAAATAGGTACTCTTCCGATCGAAAAGAAGTTAAATGCAGCAAGGTATATGAAAGAAAGATGGAGTAGACAGAGACTTATATTTACAGTTGGTGCTAGGAGGGGAGGCGAGCCAGCCCTAGTGGGTGCGGCCTTCTATAACAGTAGTATTAATTATGGTCAGACATATAGACTACAATACGACGCATCAATATTTACAGCTGAATTATTTGCTATCCTACAGGTATTGAAATATATCTCATCTTTACGTCCGCAGTTTGTAGTGGCATTGTGCGACTCCCGTAGTGCATTGGAGTCTATAAGTGGCTTGTCAAGCCCTCCATCACACCCATTGGTAATTCAAATACTCGAAGAGTGCGCCTCTCTACGAGCTAAGGGCTACGAATTGGGGTACCAATGGATCCCTAGTTCACGTGGGTATAAAGGGTAATGAGAGAGTAGATAGTTTGGCATCTAGTGTAAATTTACTTTCCATTGTACAGGAAATCCCGCTACCGTATAGCGACTTTATGCCAAGGATAAAACTCAGAAGTCAGGTTAAATGAAATGAATGGTGGGAGACCACATGCCAGCAGAAGGCAAAATAGTACCATGGGGTATGTGGTACAAAATTAGTTACACCATGGTTTTCAGGAGTTAAGGGCACTCGAAAGTTTATTTGTACAATAATCCGCCTTCGGCTCAGGCACGCCTACATGAAAGACTGACTTTTATTTGATGCGCAAGGTACCGTCCTCACATTGTGTGGTTTGCCACGTTCCTGAAACATTAGAACATATATTTATGACTTGCCCTGTAAATCAGTTGGCTCGGGGAAATTACATTCTTAATTATATTACAGACTTTTCTTTAGTCAATGTATTACACTCAGACAACGTTACTTTGTATAGGAGGCTGTAAAATTTCCTTCTAAATATAAATATGTCAGTGTAGAGACGAACAAAATATGTCTTCCCGGTTATCTCGTAGACGAAATTCTTGTTGAGATAGGGCTAGGTTAGTTGGGTCAGACCTGGATTGAACTCTTAGAAAAATCAAGAAAGTAGAATCGGGAGTGAAACGAATACAAGTGTTCCTGGCTTATTGAAGAAAATATCTTCAATGCCATCGAAGAAAGAAGAAAAAAAAAAGGTATAGGCCCTGAGGGAGCCGAACTTGCTACAAACAGTAAATTTGCAAGCCTGACAAAATAATAATCGTAGCTAAAAATAATACTAATCCAATTTAACTATATCAGGCGCAACGCTTAGAGTACACTAAGGCAAACCAAATATTGACTATGGCTCGATAATTAGACTACACTATTATCAGCCCATTAGCCGGCTGTAACTTGACAAATATTCCTTGCAGGAATTCCACCATCCTATTCCTGACGGTAGGATTGTTCGAGTGCTTGAAGTGCACCCACAGTTGAATAACTGATGTTGGCAAACCAGCTGTGGCGGGGGCTAGCTCCAGCAAACCCCAGTTTCAACTCCGTTGGATGCCATAGCACCCAAGCCCGGCTCTGTTGGTCAGCTGTGGTATGGACGTAGCGAAACAACTATTAGTCAACCAGCCAGCAGATAGTAAAACGTTCTGTATTCGAAAATTATTACAGAAACTCCCCGACCGGGACCAAAACAGGAAAGAAAGGGAGGGTGAGTTCAGCCAATCACGTCTCGGCACTACAGCGCTCGAAGGGGTGGGCGCCAAAGAGGGGATAGGCGTATGCGTAACGAGCCGAGAAAGAGAGGGATGATAGAAAATATCAGAAGTTCCAACATTATTTGGTTTTGGTTTTAGCGCTCCATGTTCACTAGTGATGATCTCAGAATACAACCACCGCCTCTGGTCGGCCATGGGAGATCCAAACTGTATTGTAATTCATGACCCGTTGTTGATACCTTGAACGGTGACAAAGCTATTTACTTGTGAGAGATAATGCCCATTAGCTCGGCACAGTATGTTTCATTATAAACCGTTATATTATTATTATGAATTGTGCATTGAATGCTATGCACTATTTACCATTATCTATGTGTTATGCATGAATATAAACCAGCCTTATTTAGGAGCCTGCCTGGTTGACCCCAGAACTGAGCTTTATTGCACCCACACATCGACACGCGCAAATGAAGAGTTGCTAACAGGGATTTACTTTATGTATCCTCTTCCTTTCTCTTGATGTGATTCGTCTGATTAAAATAGAGCCCTATGATTGGTTCGGGTTGTATAACTAAAGAGAAGGTGTAATTTCGTGAGTGGGGTTCCCAAATCTCAGACCTCAATCAGAGTTTAGACAGACACGGTGAATAGCTATAAGAAAACACGCGCATTGTGTATGTCGAGATAAATCAAGTTTTTGTCAACGAACCCAATATCACGTGATTTCCGCAATACTTCAATATATCACCACAACTTCTATTTTATTTAAAGAGTGTTCATTTTTGCAACGCTTCAAATGTATTACCAATGGGGGCATATTGTTATTAATTATTTTATTCGTATTATAATTCCGCGATGCTTTCGGCTGGATGCACATTGGATCGAACATTATGTGTTAACACACGCTGGAACATATTTTTTATAGTCCTAGTATTATTATTGCTTTAGTGGGCATGTTTACCTCAGCCGCGCTTCTCGAGTGTTCGCTAGCATCACACCTGACTGTACGTTACCCGCAGTCATGCATGCGGTGGCCTAACCAAACATTAGGCTAGCCACTAGAGGGTTGGTGAGGTGTAGGGGTGACTTCCTCCCCTCCCTAGCCCACAGTTACAGCTGGCCTTGCATGTGGACTAGAAAACGGCACACACAGCCGCCAGCTAACAACATAATATTTAGTCTGGGCGTGCCGTGCTTACAGTTATTTTGTGAGCATGGCGTGCATTGTGTTTTTTTTGTTTTAGTTACTAAATTAATGTATTCATCCAACCATTAGTCATTTAACTTTATATTAGTATAGGGTTATTTTATTTAGAAGAGTGAGATATGCCTATTTAGAGTTAGAGTTTTGTTATGCATTGTGTTAGAGAAAGAGAAAGTATAGGATTTTTAACCACGCATTAGAAAAAGTTATTTTTTTTCTTGCCATCCACCTTCATAAATGTAAAGTCACTTGGCTAATGTGCTCCTAACAGTTTAATTTCGAGTTTTCTTGCTGTTTTAGTGAAAAAATTACGGAGTTTTTAACTAAAATTAGTTACTTTCACAATTCACCTTATTTATTGGATCTTTAACAAATACTAAATACAAGCTAAAACATCATATAAACCACCTGTATCGAATTGAGGGCTCGCTCAGACTGGCCCCACGAGCTAATGTTTTGCTCGCAGTGGAATGACCTTGAGAGATATCTTCCACTGGACGACGGGGCTTGTCTGAGAGGGGCTGGCCTATGTCAGCTTCTCCATTTTGTCATTGGAGTCGTGGGCGCTGGTACAGTCACGTGACGATTGGAGCGAGTAATGAATCCTCTTGAGACTAAAATACTGTATATCGAATCGAATAATTCACTGTGTGTAGAGAATGGTGCTCTACTTCATATTTTTTACAAATTATATTATAGAATAAAAGATAGACATTTTTATTTTTTTATGTTCAATAGGTATTGGTGGGTCCGGGCCCCCACTCTCCCCTATGGATTCCAGTAACACGTATTTTCTAAAGTGGAAGGGAAATCATGTAGGCCTACCTACTGCTGAGTAGTGGCAAAGAGTGATGATATGTTTTAGGTAAGCTGAGTCATGAACATTCATAAAGCGGCAATGGAATTTTTATGAAGTTTTATACTACAGTACTGGCCCCAGTATCAAATCTGTCCAGTCATTTAAACACCATTTAATGTAACTTCCACATTGAATGGTAACTTATCAGAATACTCGAGGCTAAAAAAAAAACCTAAATGTTTCCTGTCCTACCTCCCTTTCTTCGGTTTCCATAGGGTAAGAAGTGACCCACTTGAATTTTGAAGGCCACATTCTTTTTAATTACTCCGTACATTTACAAGTTCTACAAACATAATGGCTAAACCTACACCACACCGTTGTGTGATTGCTGTAGCTGCAAACCGCACAAGAAGGAAAGGAATCAAAATACAGTTTAGGAGAGCGATTATTCCGGCCTTGTTGTTGACTGGAGTTTATTATGTTCCCTTTTTACTTCTATATCTTCTAGAAACATTTTGGAAGCAATTACTTGCTTATCAATCACCCTAGCTTTGCTAATGGTTAACTTGGAGGGGTCCTCGGTAAATAAGCGTTCTTTAACTTTATTATCTTGTATACCCAGCACAAATTGTTCAAGAAGCACGATACCTAGGTGTGTTCCAAACATACACCTGGAAGCAAGATGCTGAATTATAGCAGCCCAGTCTGCTATTGATTAATTCGGCGTATAACATGCACTATAAAATTCCAACCGTTCCTTGAAAACTGAAACCATGAGTAAAAAATGTGCGTTTAACAAAGCTATCAAATCCACATAATTATAGTTTTGTCTCATGAGTATCGGGCACACATTAATCAATTAACAACTTAAAAGCAACCTGATTTAGATTACTCACTAGTGTTGTAACGTGATAAGTGTGTTTAGCCCGTACATTCAAAATAAACAAATGGCAGTACATACTAGACTAAATTAAACTGAAATAAAACGCAGGTTATTGACCCACTGTGTGATTGTGTTCTTGAATACGTCCCGGTTCACGCGAGTCCTGCCCTATTAGACGTCCAAATAGAACAAGCAGACGCTGCTGCCACACCTTCTCAGCTGGGACGACTCAACAGAACTGAATGCCCTCACCGTGATTCATTGGACGGCGGCCAACTCAACTTGTTCTAGGTTGTTCCACGTGGATCGAGAAGCCTCCCCCCTTTCTGCTCCGCTTTTTAGACGTCAGATTCATTTCGTATATAATGCTTCGCCTCTCGCTCAATTTTTGTATTAATTTCTAACTACTCGTCGCAAGAGCATCCAGGAGACTTAAAGTACTGATCGACATTCAAGTAGTGGTGGTCATGATGGTTGATACGTTGGTATCACCTCCTCTGCACAGATAGTGTAATATCTGTTAAAATCTATATATTTGGTTTAAAAGTTTAGACTCATTGATAGAGTTTGTTTATTCTAAACATAGTGTGGTCCTTATGACCACACTAGTTTATTGTTTGCTATGTCCATATGACTGGTCTTTAGATTTGATCTCTTTGATAGAGGTTGTTTATTCTAAACAGAGTTTAGTCCTTATGACCACACTTGTTTATGGTTTTACTATGTCCATATAATTAGTCCTAAATATTTGCGTGACAGTCCGAAGTCCTGCTCTATGTGACCATGTTTCAGATGGTTTAACCTTTTAGATAGGGATAAAGGGAAGATCAGGTTAATCCATGGGTTGCTACAGGACCTAGTTGTGTCTTTGACTGGTATCAGTCTTTAGTTTGCCTATTGTTGTACCTTTGTACGGTGCTCACCTCGTGGGTATGCTTCTGTCCCAGAGGGTTAGCCCACGTGCTGTTTATTTTGTCCGGGTGCCTTTAGGCACAGCTTGGCCCTTTTAATGTTAAAACAGTATACTATTGTTATAGTCGGTCTCCAGACTATTGTTGAGTGTTAAATATACTATTGGATGACCAGGCAGTACTAATTAGGAATAGGCCTGCCATAGTTTCCCTAGAGCTTAGATTCCTGATAGATCTCCTTTAACTATTGATAAACTATAGTTCCAGCTCTTGGAACTGTTCTTTTGTACCTTATAGCTCGTTTTGAAGTTAACTTACGCTAGCTAGCTCAGTTATTAACTATCACTGTAACTCCTTTAACAAGGACTTTCTAATTTTAGATATTGTTCAGCTACATTCCTTGTCCATATTATCAGGTTTGAGACTTGTGGCCGTAAGGCTGGAGTAGAGTTATGTATTGTTGTTTAAACGTAGCTTAAATATATCCCCCCGACTAGAATTAATGTAGTAACCTGATAAGCACACTTTCGTTCTGTAATGTGCGCATGATCTTATTTAAAGAGCTACAACTTATTTCTATTTTCGACCCAGCCATAGTTGTCTTGGTTGTAAGTCAGTTTTTTTTTGTGCTTCACACCTAACACGGCCATTTGGGGCAACAATGTCACCTGTTGCACTATTATTGTCTAATAATAAACAATGGAAAGATTCGACTGCAGTCGTGTCTTTGGGCTTGAAACCATTCTCTTTGTTTTGATGCTATTAAACTTATTTGTTAAATTTGTGTGTCTCTCTTATGTTTTGGATAGCTACCTCCTTTCCTATTCTATTCCCTTGTTACTGTAGTCGTCACTTCTACTGCCAATTAGGATCGACTTTGCAACGTTTCACACTGCTTAGCTTCCAATTCATCCAGCTTAGTGTACCTAGTAACCTTCACGTCCTCTTCACTTCCATCTTCCTAGTATATTTTGGTCCACGTCAGTTAAGAAGTTCCGGAGAGCTTAAAAAAAACTCATCGGGGGTGTTTAAGACTTGTGGGGTGGAGAACTTAGGATATTACCAAGGTTTGATAATGGGCGCTATTATTTGCAAGATTCGAAAACATGTACAGCGGATAATAATGAAAGATTTTACAAGAATAGTAGTGTCTGAAATAATATGGTGACATAAAATTAATTTGAAAAAAATGATGCGCCATAATTCTACCACTTCCTTTTTGATAATGCCGGCAAAATTACCCACAAAGAATGCTGGTGTGGGAAGGAAATTAAACTGAAGACTCAAGATATTGTGCCCGTCAGTTGTTAAATTTGAAAATGGATTTAAAAACCCAGCAGGAAGGCCTCTTTATCTCCTGTAATCTCATATCAAATACGCTTGGGGGGAGGGTGGGGGAGATCTATACAACGATTGCACGTCTTACCCGTTAGCGGGTTGCTCAGAAAGTGTGTCAAGCCAACGCTTCATTCCTCAAGATAAGAAAAAAAGGCGCTAAAAGCTAAAATATTGGGCCTAGAATAAATAAATACATAGTAGATACTGAGGCCTAGATAGATCACAATAGGCCTAACTGGTTAGATAGCAATAATATATAATAAGTATGGTTTTCTCAGTATACTGACAATGAAAACATAATTTCAAATAAAATTGAGCGAAGGTGGGAGAGGAAGAATTTTTTAGAATGCAATATATAAACTGTTCAAATGTTACTGGATATTATAACTGCTGGACACTTGTAAGCCTATTACATGAACAATGAAGTTATTTGTTTCAATATATATATATATTTAGCATCGCGTCTAACTACCAGTTCAGTCCATACGCTAGGAATTATATTAAATTAACAATACAAACAATGTTAAACAAATATATTATAAATGTAATGGCCGAGAACTAAGAGCCTAAAACCTTGACCACTTTACATTTTTAGTAAAATTCACCAACTTCCTCTTGAAAATATCACAGTCGTCATCAGCAGGATCAAATTCCCTGAGATGTTCAATAAAACCAGCCATGGCTGACCTTGAAGTTGCTGAACTACAACTACAGTCTCTTGTGTCCTTTCCCGTAGCACCAATGTAATGTTGCTGAATCAATTTCACTTGAATGACCTTGTTCAACACTTAGGTACTTTTTATTCAACGTTACATTAATTATCAACGGCTACATTTCAAATACAACTTAGTAGGTCACTCTTGGCAAAGCACACTTATCATTAAACATAATATTCAAGCATGCTATAGATAAAAAATAATGAGAGATACACATCATCAAAAACATATGTGCTACACATTCGGGTATTAAAGTTTAGGTAATATACTCGTTAAACAATCCAATGTGAATAATAGCCAGTTTTAACCTTTTGAAAATGGTATTTGATTATTATCTTGTCCATATCTGCTGCGATACTGTACGTTTACTTCCAACTGTCTCATCTAAAAATTTCAAAATTTTGCGAGATTGGCACCTCGTGCGGTTTCACGAGCGCCATCAACGTCTAAACACGGTGGTTATAGCGAGTAATGTGATCTGTGGGAGCAAAAAGCAAGCAGACGATATTTCAGCTAATCAATATTTAATCATAATCAAGGTATAAGATTTACGGGTTTGGCTACTCTTTTGTTTCAGTGATCAAACATTGAAGACAAAAGGCGCTAGTATCTTTTCATCATATTAGCACACGCGCAATTCAAATATTGTATATAGGTTGAACCACAGAGCTTTAATTTTATTGTTTTAGGTAATATAGGAACTAGAGAAAATAATTAATGGTTTAATTTTTTTAATCTTAACAAACATGTCAACCACAGTAATTGTTTTCTAATGATTGTGAAAACATTTAAAGTATATTAGTAATGGAATTCTCTTTACACAAATTATCTCTGTACACTGGGTGAATGGGGCGGGATAGGAGGACTTTATAAACATTGTATTATATTTAAATTGTAGAAATATTTTTATAAATAAAACATATTAGAGCAGTGGTTTCTAGCCTTTCTGGCAGGTTTGCCCATCTTGATCGCCTTCGAGCTGTAAGAGCTAATTGTTACAATGTAGTAATCACGTAAAATAAACTAGGTCTGAAAGAATCCCCCAACTCGAGTTGGATTTTGTCATGGCCTCGTTTTTCAACTGTATCGAATGCAAAACCCTTAGTCGGCACATGTCTCAAGAACTAGGGTAAAACGATTTATTAAATACAGGCCGAGGAGGAGATGGGGTCTCTCTTTCTCTCTCTCTGGTCGGTCGTGTGGTGCGCTTGTCTTTTGAACATGGGGTCCGGGGTGAAATGCGTCCATGACGTATATTATGTAGGTTTAAATTGGCTCGGTGTTAGATGTCTTGACTCGCGGATTTGAGTCTCAGTGACAGCGATTGCCTTGTATTTCCTTATAAGCGAACAAGATGGACTTGTGCATGAACCACTGTTGAGGAACGACTACTAGTTGATTGGTTACGCGGTTAGGGCATTATCCAGTTATGGTAAACGAACGAAGTCAAAATCCAACTCGACGAAGTGAATCCTGCATCTCTCTGTTCATCGAACTCTATACTTCAAACATCACATGTAGCCTTGTTAAATAAACACCTCGTTTACAAGGTCTGCCAACGCCTCCGTCCTTCCACACTTACTCCGACACAAACCCACGACCGTTACAGAGCGTTCAAATCCTAGTTTTTTATATTTTTTTTCACTGCTACCTTGGCTATCCGAATTTAATTACAATTGCTAGGCAGGTAATCTTTAGAGAGGAAACAAACCCCTATTTGCTTGGAGGGATAAGTAGACAATATTTAGGAAATATCACCCTCAGTACACCCAGACAAAACTTGAATACTGACTTCACCGTCACCGAAAAACCAAACCAAATGATCGTGACGTTGAGCCCGCGTGCCCACTGATACTTGTTTTCATTAGTATAAATTGCTTATAATATAATGACTATACGAATGTGTGTAAGATGCCACTAAAGAGAATCATTGAACCCACGGGATATATTAGATGTTATGGTGTCTGTGACACTAGCCCAAATACTGTGAGGCCAAAGTCTGCTAAGTCAAGAGTTATGTAATCAAAAGTAACACAAGCCCTTTCTATAATTTTAGTCGCTTACATTTCTATTAATTTGAATATTTCAACTTCCTATAATAATCCTAATAAATTAATTAAAATAAATATAAAGCTATAACCTCAACAAACCCTGTGACCACAACTGAAACATCCCATGATCCCAAATAGGGCTGTGATCCCTTGGTTGGAAACTACTGTATTAAAGTTGATGGACAGCAAGGACAAGTCTTATCAACTAGCTTAAGACATCTGAGGGAATTCGTGTTTGACCCCTATATGGGGACAGATGAATCATTTGTTTGTTTATTAAGATAGGCTTACAACGGAAAACAAAGCATTGTAATATTACCAATATTGTAAAAATCCTAAATGATTTAGTAAACTATCTCCCCTACTGCCAGCCACACATACACAATGTACCGAGCCAAATTTGATTAAACATGTTTATTTATTTCACAGCCAAGAAAATTGAAATGCTTAAATATTCATGAGCAATCAATTTATTATAATTTATATATATATTTGATTGATAAGTTCCTTTTTTGTCATAATAATTATTTTCTCTACTCACCATATTACCCAAAGCCATAAAGAAAATATGGTAGCTCTTTACAATATTTGAATTGCGCGCTTGCTGATATGCTAAGATACTAGCGCTTTTTGGCTTCAATGTCTGATCACTGGAAATATAACTTTTGCATGCTGTGAGTGAGGAGTGTCTTAGGGATTATCATAATAAAGTAAAGTACAACTATGTTTTTTTATATGTTGGCAGCACTGTAAAAGATGTAGTGGCAGTTGGTTGACTGGCTATTGGGTGTGTCATTTAGTGTTCTTGTTATTTGATCCATGGTGTTCAGACGTGTTGGAAATAACAGGTAATGAAGTAGATAATAAAGTGCGTCAATCCAGAACAGGAATTTTGATTTCAACTCCGATATTCTCACCAGAATATTTTTTAGAAATAGTCCTGAAATGTAGGCTAAGTGGAACAACTAAAAATACTATGTTTGATTAATGTTTTTTACAATCACGTAGTTAGTTTATTACTAGTGCAAGGATTTTTATGCTCTATAAATTGATAGATATTGCTCTATAAAAATTGCATTTATCACCCAAAAAAACACAAAAAATTCGCCTCTTAAAACAAAAAATATGCCCTTTAAAACAAAAGCAAAAATACTTTTAAAACGAAAAGGATTACCAATAAAATTTACATTTATTATTTATTTCCCTGCAAAATTAATTAAGAAAAGAATAGGTGCACGAAACAAAACAAAAATACGGTAATCTTGAAAATATAATTTTATTTTTTGACTGGTTCTGTGTCAAAGTAAATTCTTTATTTTACCAACCAATTTTACTAACTTTACCTATAAAACCAAAACAAATAATAATCAATAAAAACAACTTAATTTTTTTCACAGTTTATGTGGCACATTAAAAATTTACTGTCCAAATAATGTCCTATTATAGAGAAAAAAAGCTTTTAAAATACAATTCAACTTTTTATAGTTTCTGTGTCAAACTGAATGTCTCTAAACACAAAAATATACCGTATAAAAGAAACAAGAAAAATACTTAAAAATACAACTTACATTTTCTGGCAGTTCCTGTGCCAAATAGGATTTTGAATGAATTTTGAATTTTACTAACAAAAAATGTTAATTGAATATTTTTAATTTGCCATGGAAAACTTTAAGTTTTTATCAAATCAGTCCAGAATTGCAATGCACAACAAAATCCATCTGCAGATTTTCAAAATAAATGTTCTATTATCTCCTAACAAAGCTTTAAATGTTGAAAAGCTCCTTTCTACTTCTATTGATAGGACAGGAAGGAGCATACTTGAAATTAACTACGTCACTTTGTTCAAAGTCTCCTGAAATTTCCCCAAAGGAAATTTTTTTTCCCCGACAGCGTATCTGCAACTAAGCACAGCGTTTTATATACTTTTTTTTAACTTGCTTGGTTTTTCATTTGCATGACCTTTGTCACTTTTCCAGTCAGAATGTCTAGGTTATTCCCCACTTTCTTCATAAAATCTATTTGATCCACTAATAGCATTGATGATTTCTCCAAAGAAGTAATGGCATCAGGCAGAAATCCTAAATTCTGCTTTAGGTAAGAATATTTACCTGCAATTTCATGATCAAAAAGTAATTTTTGCGCAACTTTAAATGAGACCGCTTTATTGCTGTCAAACGAGTCGATGATCTTTTTAACAACTGTGAAGTTCTCACGGTGATAATTGCATTATTTGATCCAAGTCCCCCATCTGATTAAAATGGGAGCAGGTGGCTAAAGCCCGCCGCACATTGGACGCAGGCACAGCAGAGGCAGAGAGGAGGCGTAGCACAGAAAGAAGTTTCTGCAAGGCACCGCACATTGCAAGCAGGGCAGGCATAGCACAGGAAGATGTTTTGGCAAAACGCTGTTTAGTGAAACGATTTTATCGCATGAATATACTGATGTTCAGGTACGATTCTTTATTTTAACCGTCAAAAGTAAACCGTATCTGTTTTATTAGTTTCGGCTTAGTGCTACAAAATAGCGATAAACCGTTTGTTTAAAATTGCATCCTAATGAATCATTATTAAGTTACAATAACATGTGGCCTTTAGTGATATTGTATTCTAATAATTCCGAGTAAAAAATAAAACAGACAAAAACAAATTAGGTCTATTTCATAACTTAACTTAATGGCCTTAACTTCAGGCTCGTCTGGTCTCGTTTGTCTAGGTTTGAATGCCGGCCAGGTGTAAGAGAGGGGTTTCTCCTTTAAAAAATTTCCACTTTCCATCCACCAAAATGCGGGTATATTACCTCTAAATTTATAACTTTCTTAAAAATAGCCTAAGACTCTATTTAAATGTAAATGAGTAGTAAGTGGCGATGAAAAACCTACTCTAGACCAATGGAATAGCTAGGGTGGTGTGGAGGGTGTGACCTTTTGACTTTTGGTAAATATTGTTGCATACACACACATACACACACACACACAAAACACAATTTATATTAAAGTCTTCATTTGTCAATAATTTTGACCCATAAAAAAGGTCGATAATGGGTCTGACAAAAAACACTTTACCATTCAAGTAATTCATTTCAGTAGCACTATTGCACTTTTTGGACGAAACTGCGTAATGGAGGCGCAGAGGACACAAGAAAACTGTACCACCACTACAACCAGACCAAGGCGTGACAGAGTTATTCCTATACTGCGCCTGTGCTCTGTCCAATGTGCGGTAAGCCATAAGAACACGGGGTTTACATAATATCCTCTGCCTCGCCTGTCCTCCTGCTGCGCCAGTGCTGCGCCCAATTTGCGGCGGGCCTAAGGGAAGGTTGGGGCCTCCTTCTTGAATAACGCCATCCGAGATGGTGGCTTCGGAAATACTTTCTTCACGCACCCAATTAGCTGGTCAACTTCGATGAACTGCCTTAGTATCTCTTCAGCAATTCTTTGACAGGTATGTGCTAGACATATTAGGTGTACCATTTTTGAGTACAGCACTTTCAGAGCATTAGTAGCCTTTATCATGTAAAGTGCAACATTAGTCACCAAGAGCAGGACATTGTCGTGCTGGATGCCATTGGGCCATATTAAGATCAAGGACCTACCAAAGAGTTTGCTTACTGTAGAAAAATTAACTTTTTCTAATTGTTCACATTTGATGAGAAACTGTTCGCCAGGGCTGTCTTCTTCCATCATAACTACCACTACGTTGACTACATATCGTCTTAGAGAGTCCGTTGTTTAATCTATAAACACCAATATTTTCTTTTAAGCTACTTTTTTTCCTTATCTTTTGCATGGTGTTTTCATAGCAACAACTGACATATATTTTTTATTGTGATGGATTCTGGCAAATACTTCCCAGTGTGCTTTCCTAAAAAGCCACGCAATTTTGGATTGTTAACATAGCTAAAGGGAATATCGGCGGAAATGAAGGCTTCGCACCGTTCTTCGTAAAATATAGAATGTTTTGAAGACGCTTTGGTTTGTCCAAGGAGCATTTTCTAAAACTTTTATCCTTCCATGAATCGCTGAAGACCTCATTTGAGTTTTTCACAGTTGACATGCTGCTTCACAGTAATTTCTTCTCCACGCCAAATCTCACGTCACGGAGTTTGAAATATAGTATCTGTCCATCGGTTGAGAATACGATTTCACTTCAGGCATGTTGGATGTTGAAATTCACATAAACTATCAGTGCAGCTTCCGAAAAAAATGTAGCGAGACAATGAGAACCGTTATCTACAGAAATTGCTCAGACTGGTTTGGACGAGTTCATTTGCAGCCGCGCTTGGCTAGAGGGGAAGGCGGTAGTTGAGGGAGGGCGGAGAAAGGCAGGGGAAACCTCTATTGACGATCTCGTCCTCGCTGAGAGCGAAGCGTGCGGTGCTAGTTCCCCACCTCCCAGCACGTCCCTTCCCCCCCTACGGACCCGTACTACAAATAGAAGAGCTATCGGCTTGAAGGAAGATCTAGTGGAGGGGTGGAAGTATTCTTACCGCCGTGCTGGCACCACCGGTTGCTATGACGCTTGTACAGTTGTAAGCACGAGCCCCTCTTTCTTCTCCTCAGTCTTGTCTGACTTTCAGGGAAAATCATATAAAATTGTACTTTATATTGAAAATATGCCAAATAATTAATCAGCAATAATTTTTAAAAATGCTTTAAATGACAGAAACACCAGAGAATATGCCATATCGCGTAAAACACGGAAATATGCTAAAATATTATTCCATAACAAAGCTACTTAAATCATCTTAAGTTCTTATGAAACACATTTGTATTCACTTTAATAACATTCTAGGTTTGCCACAAACAAATGCAAAATCATAAAAATCCTATCACTAATAATTTACTATAGATTGAAATTTTTTTTAAATTTTTTATGTATGCCTGCCAGTATTTTGGATGCAAACAAAGCAACGGATTGTTTCACTACCATCGGTGCTTTAATTTCAATGCCCATGCATATATATATATATAACTATGCGCATGCGCATATATGTATTTAACTATGATTAGTAGTCCGTATAGCTCTCAGTCGTAGAAAATTAGAGTTGGTCAAACTTTTCTGGAGTCAAAAGTATAAATGACCTACAGATAAGGCCTCTGTGACTTGACCCATTTGCTACTATGGTACCGATCTCTTTGGACCTTTCGGGAAGGCCATAGTCGGGGGGAAGGGGCGTTTGGGGGTTCAATCCCCTCCGAAATTTTATGAACAATATATATATACCTTTATTTATGGTTCAAACAATATCAAAATTAAGGTACAAGTACAAATTAGGGGGCTGTGCTACCATAAAAAGCACTTCAGAGAGCTTCTAGAGGTGTTTAATGTTTAGAATTTTTCCTAGCCGCCAGTTATGGTGTTATTTGCCATAAAAAAAAAATTCAGATAGCTTTTAGAGGTGTTTAATATTTGGAATTTTTCCTTGCCTCAGCAAATTAGGGGGTTATCTTACCATAAAAACACTTTAGAGAGCTTCTATAGGTGTTTAAATAGATAGATTTTTCCTAGCCTCCGGCATTTAGGGAGCTATGTTGTCATAAAAAAAAACACTTTAGAAAGCTTCTAGAGATGTTTAATATTTAGAATTTGTCCTAGCCTCCAGAAATTAGGCGGCTATGTTGCCATAAAAATCACTTCAGATAGCTTCTTGAACTGTTTATCATTTAGATTTTTTTTTCCTAGTCTTCCGCAATTGCGGGTTGTGCCCATCAAACCCCCCCCCAGAAATTTTTGACTGGCTACGGCCTTGCCTTGTGGATACGCAGTCTGTGGCGTGTGTTTCAGGCTTACCGCTTTTGTCGATCGCAAGTGATGTAGAGCTATTCTTCTAGTTGTATATAGCGCTCACTCATAAGCTATGATAATATATATCTATACAATTAATTAATTAACGTCTCCACATAAAAAATACTCTTTTTTTTATAAAAAAAATACTCTTTTTTTTATAAAAAAAATACTCTTTTTTTATAAAAAAATCAATTCTGATGAATCTATCCCTGTTTTTAAAATAGATCAATTCTACTGAATCGACAATATCTAAGATATTTCCATTCATAACTGAGACGTAGAGCAGAATATAGCAAAAAATAATTTTGGGGAAATACATAGATATTCTCTCTGTCACTTGGGCTGGTAGTACACATAGTCAGAGTCAATTACTATTTTAAGAGATTATCTAGTAGAGCAGACATGTTAGACCAATTTCAATAAATAAAAGATAATCGATTCAATTAAGACTTTAATCATTACGTTTCATTACAAATTAATGTATTTTTCTTATGATTTGTGCACAGTACGCTATGCACTTTTAACGATTAGCAATACGTTACACATTAACATAAACCCAACCAAAGTCAGGTGCGTATCGTACAATGTGTTGTGATATTTGACATTTGTCCAATAAGAAGAAAGTGATCTATAAAATACATACTGTAGCGTAACTTATTCTTAGTTATATAATCATTGATTGGTCTAATTTGACTACGTATAAAGTAGCTATGTACATATTAATTAGATTGACTGTCTCCTGCTCCACATCAATCATACTATTAGCATGATAGTTTTCCATTTTCTGATATTTTTATTTCAAGAAAAGATGGCTAACGACTCTTCCTTTTATAATTTTAGCAGACAATCTATAAACACCTACAGGAAGATATCTATTCCTAAAGGGTTGTACAGATAAATTTGACTATTACATTTTAAATATTACGAGTTTATAATGCCAACATTTTTAGATATTATTAAGTTTCAATTATTGTGCTTGGTAACAGTCATTACCAGCCATATTTATAATTCTTAAAGTCACACATTCAAATAAAAATCTATAGTATTGAGATTAAAGTTGTTTTTTTAACAATCGCGTCCTTAAACACTCTTAAAGCTATTTCTAGTTATGTTCCTATCACCCCAGGTCGAGTAATTCCCTATAGGACACTCCTGCCTTGATGCTATGGCGAGCCTGCCATGTTTCTTAAGGCACAAACATCATCCATTATGCGTGCGAGTGTTTACGGTGACGTAATTAAAGCGGTCTTTCCGCATTTCATTAAATAAGTGAGGTTGCTCATTCGTTTGTGTCCATATATGTCTGAACTTTAACATTTATTGTGTAAAATTAGGCCTTTTAAAGAACATTTTAATGTGGCCGGACTTCTTGAGTTAAAGCTAGCCTGCCACCAGGGGTGCACTCGTCAATTTTCCAGTACCGGAACGTTTGATTTTGTATTATAGCAGACCGAAAGAATATGGTCCACAGCCACAGGCGGCTGGCTACATGACAATGTTATGAAAAAAGCATATTCATTTCGATGCTTATATTGATAAGCAGCAAAACTTATCTTTTTGATATCAAATGTTTAACTTTTTTTTCGTGAATTAGATTTTTATCGACTTATTTTGTAGCCGTTTGCCTACGGATATCCAAAGCCAAGGGCCATTTTCGTGCGATCTTATTTTTATGATTTAGGTTTAAATTTTTTATCGGCTCATAATTTGTTAATAACATATCAATAAAAGTGAAGTGAAGGTTAAGAATCATACCAAACAATTTTAATATCCACAAAAACATTTAACTCTTGAACATTTTAACAACTTAACGTTTAGTAGTTGAAACATTTAATAGTTGAAAGATCAGAATACAAAATGTTTTATTCATTTAAATAGTCCAATTTTTATACGCCCACATGTCCATAGAGTTACAAAAACTTAGCAAATGGATTAGTATTCTCCATAATGGTTGGTTTTGCTCGTTTCATTCGGGTATCATCTAAAATCCGGTGTTTTTGGAGCCATGTTTCTACATATGGCTCTGGGTCCTCAGTCTCTCAAGTTTGGGCCGTGCAGTTTAACAAACCTCTAACTTGACACATGTGACACTGTCATTCTCGTACGGGTGGGTGTAATAATGAGGTTCATTAGACTGAATCCTCTTTCACAATCGGCTGAACTGCAGGGGGATCAGTTTCATGCAGTTAAACAAAGGTGTTAAATTTTTTGGTATCCTTGTGTGGTTTTCTATAAAATCCCTGTAGATCTTTTTGATTTTAAGTATATTTAATTTAAACCTCCTGCACAACTTCTCAATCTCCGGTTCGCCAAAGCCTGCAGGTTTATCAATAGGCCACTGGATCGGGTTCAGCAGTGTCCTTCGTCACACACCATTGGAAGTGATAATATTTTTCATTAAGAAATATAATAACAATGAATACTTAATGTTAAAATAAAACGTAGGCCAGACTTTAAGTTAAAACAAATTTTATGTGAAAATAACTATGTTTTATTTCTCCCAAAAAGTAGTACCGGAACGGCGTTCCAGCGCCAGTGCACCCCTGCCTGCCACATGTTGAAAGGAACAGCTAAATAAAATAATATTTTGTCATTAAATCATGCTTCGTTTATGTTTATATGTCCTCAAACATGGGAAGTTTTATTATAAAATTTGGCGTTTTATGATTTTTTTTTGTGGTGGGCCATCTTGAGATAGCCCCATTCTGTAATATGTAAAAAATTTGAGTTCAAGCTCTCATTCTCAACATATTGAATAAATCAACGAAACAAAATTAGGTTTGTGCCACTACCTTGTGCACATATGTGCCTTAATATGAATATTTGTATTAAAAATACCAATCATTTTACAGAACATTCAAAAAAAGAAAAAAAGTCCAAGCCAGTCCCCACTATATTGAAAAATATAACTTAACATTTTTTTTCTGTGCTATTCGATTTTACTCCGTTTGTGCTCATATGCGTCAGAACTTGAACGCAAGTGCTAAAAAAACTAGGAATTTAAAAGAATATTTATTGTGTTAAGAGAATTTAAGAATCAAGCCACCCCACCATATATTGGTAAATAGGTATGTTACTAATTTACCTTGTCTCAGCTATTTGTGCTTCGTTTGAGATAGTGTGTCTCCAAACATGAACATTTTTGTGCTCTAAAATTAACCTTATTTAGAATATTAATATGGCATGGCTACTTAAGCACTAGTTATTTTCTATTACGGAATAGGGAGGACTCAAATTAATCCATTATATAATATGTTACTTAAAATTCAGATTCAGAATACAACTATTCATGCTGCTCATAGAGAAGCACAAATATAACACAAAATAAATTATATAATTTTGCTCCATATTATTTATCAATATGTGGTGAGACCAGGGGTGCCCACAGTGGGGGGGGGGGCAATTTCCTCTCACCCTGAGATTATCAGGTTGTATAAATATTAAAAGTAGTCTAATCCCGCCCAACAGTGTTCTTAACTAGCGCTCAAAAAATGCCCCCAGCCAACAGAGTTACTGTGGATTCACACATTCACCGAAAAACTCGTGGAGAACACAAACATGGTCGCGTGACGAGCTCTAAGCCAATCATAAGATTTCCGCCTTATCGGTGCGAGCCGATCCACTAAAGTTCAACTCATCTCTAATTCATCCGCTCTGCCTGAGATTTTCGGCACAAGAGAACCAATCAAAACTCAAAACTAACCATCTCAAATCAGTGCGCATGCGCATTTGACAACTCATGTGCTGTACAGCCAGAAGCAAGCAGACAGATTCGTTGGCCTTTTATCAATGTAAAGCGTGTGTATCGATGTATTATATTGTGCCACGACACAGCATAATAATTTGGAAACATCCATAGGAAGAATGATCTAAAATATATGTTTATCCATTAGAAAATAAAATATGTTGATAATCAGTTGTTTTAAGTTAGCGTTGCAATGCATCATGGGCCAACATACAGCGAATGAATTGCTGCACCCCTCAGGCAGATTATGCTCTTTATTTTCGGCGAACGTGTGAATCAAGCTTTATAGAATATAACTAATAAACTAATTACTAGCTTCCGCCATCAGACCACTTGCTGACTTTAGGGCTGATAGTTTGGAGCATGCGCAAGCAATTCCAACAGCATTCACCACTCAAATCGCCAAGGTCAAGTGTACACCCACGAATTTGGATTCGAAACAATTTTATTATTTTCATGAGACAAGGATTGCCTTAAAAAGCGTATTTTGAGGCTTCGATTTAGTAAATTTTTCCGGCCCCCGGAGAAAAATCTTGTGGGCTCTCTTGGGTGAGATGACTTGAGTTAAAGCTTGTTTGCATTATTAAAAGTTCAATAAGATGTCTAATTTTTTAGCAGATATGTTCATGTTCAGGCACATCTTAACACACATAGAGTACAAAGGATTAACTGTAAAGAAAAATAAATAATACATGACTTATTTTTAATGTGTGCCACGTTAATGTTATTTAAAAGATCAACTTAACCAGCACGAATATTGATGTTCAAACATAGGTACACTAGATTTTCCATGTGAAGAACACAGTGGTATAAACTGGTAGAGACAAGTTGACGATGCCGATGCCCATATGTATGTTTAAAGAGAGTTCATCATAGCAGGCCCAACTCATCTCCCAGTCGTGCGAGCTGTGTTTGTAAAAGCGAAAAGACCAGACATGCGTGCAGTGCATTGTCACTCGAAATTTTCCGTGCTGATGATGGAATACAAAGCGACAAAGTTTCTGGTTTATAACTACAGTATTCCCTTATTATGACAGAAAGAAGATTTGTGCACAATTCTTATCTGTGAAGCCATTCTAAAATGGTCAAAAACGGCCTTTTCATTTCAGTTTTCATCCAAATATCATTAAATATTTTGACAATGTTCAGTATTAGGAACCTCTATTACCTCTTTTTATCTCCATTAATGTTTAAAAAGAAATGATCCACGTGCAATAGAGTTGGTGTACATTTATGATTTCTAGCTGACTGTATCACGGAATTGATTGTTATGTGATGCACGTTCTTAATTACCTCACCTCACAAGAAAAGTACGAGAACAAATTAAATCATGCAGCAACATTACAGGTCACACCATGATTTTAACTGTATCTCAAAGCAGGCCCCGTGGGGACTATTGGTACTATGGTACTGGGCTCGGGACTTCCCAGTCTATTGGGAAGAGATATGGTAAGTGAATCAAGTTCAATTTAAATCTGAGTATTTCATCATTTGCGTGCGTTGCTTTTATTTTGTAAAAGTGACGACAAATGTTTTTAAAAAAAACGTGCAACCCCAAGTCGAGTAGTGGTGGTGTATCAGGGGGGGACATCAGGAGAGCTTATAAAATACGGCGTGCCTTTTCTAAATCAAGATGGTGAACTTGCCGAAACAAGGACTGTTGATGACGTCATACAAACCGTCTTGTCGGATGTGTTCATGCAATGTTTACAAAATAAAAACGTTTAATTTTGAAACCCATATTTTGTATCACTCGTTCTCTAAGTTATACAATTATTTATTCATTTTGGTGTCCAGTAACACTGTACAAGTGTGAATATAACATATTTTTAAATTCATTATTTCATACACTTTAGTATCTTTTGTTGCCATAATCGCAAATACAAAACAAAACAAAAAATCAATAGATTTAGTAGGTAATATATTTTGTTTTTTTCACTAAGCTAAGAGAATGCCAATTATACAGTAATCCTTAGGGAAGTATTATTAAAATCGTTTGAACTTCCGCTAGCTTTCACCTACCACCCTTATAACCATGAAGGCCCTTTATGTGTGGTCACATTAGTCTTAAGGCTTAGAGCCTCCCGCGGACCACTTGTGATCGCGCTCGCTTTTCCAAGCAGGGCTTTGGGACGTCTGTGGAACACACCTGGGTATATGATATAGCTTCCAAGACCAAGGATAAGAGGATTCGCTTTTCGTATAAGGACCACGCAAACCTCCGGAAGTAATCCTTGATACATGGCGTATTCATGTCCTACCTAGTTGGTTGCGTCGACATTGATTCTCAGACACCGGTTTTGGAATACCAGCATATTTTCCATATGCCAGTTACCTCCACACAGGACACGCATAGTTGAGAACGGGCCTTAGCAACTGATTGTACAGGAATCCGACCATTCTTCCTAGACAGGGCGTTACACCTATTGAGTAGTGGGATGAAGGCCGCTTGGCCCTGTCGAGTGCAAGTCTAAATCTATTTTGTGGGATGGTTGGCGTGGCGTGGCTTCACAACCGACCAAAGTATCCTTCCATGTCAACAAGAACAGATTGATCTTGGAAATCGTAGATGGCGCTAGTTACCGAACAGGTCTTGCGGAAAAAGCATACGTTTGAAAATATCAGTTTTCTCGAGAACGAGTGAACTTGTTATGTTAATATTTTCAACGCCGCTTCTAAGATAATGTATAGATGTTTATTAATTGTTACATTTTCTTATTTTTTGTTATGACACCAGCAGTTTTCTATTGAAAAATGTCAATTTTTTCGATATTTGATCACTGTTAAAATTATAGGGGAGGTTTATATATAACAAGTATAGCTTAATAAACATGCTTCTATTCTTGAACAAACCATTTCAGAAAAGAAAATTGCAAAACAATAAAAATTCTTGGATACAACAGTTTGTTCTATTGGTTCTGCATTGCCACGCCAAATGAAAAGGGCCAATTGCCTTAAGACACCCAGCCGTTGCCTCTCTTTGGTCGGTTATTCTGTCAAGTGTAGTCACCAGCAAGGCGATTACGGATCTCTATGGCGCGACAATGCGGTGACATGTCATTCGTTGGGCGTCACATGGCAGAATTGCAATCATGGATCTTTTTTAGTGCGTCGTACGATCTTCCGAACCGCCATATTGCCGACATTACTATGAAGCCCTCTCAGATAGTGTCCAGGTTAGACTCGTGACCAGCGTAAGGGCAAGTTTCCGCGATTGACTTGGTTAAGTCTTGGTATCCAATGTTTTCGACCAAGTGGTTCTGACCAAGGTGGAGCGTGAAAACGATTTTGAGTTGTTTTTCATAAACGAAAATTCGGGGTTGGGGTAGGGTAGCTCTAACAGCTGGTGGGTTAATTTATGTAAAACTACATGTACTACAAATCAATGTAAAATTAACTATTTAAGTGTATTCTTAGTTGCATTGGTGCTTATTTGGAATAGTATTAAATCTACACAGCATATTAAGCTAAATATATATTCCCAAAAATAGCCGCACGAGTAATTTTACAGTTTTTATAGCATTACATTTTTTTGGCCGAAATAAATCAAATATTTCTCCAGTAGCAACATAGAGTTTAGTTTTCTGCACATTCTAGTATCAGTAGATATTGAATATCTGTTAAGGGTACCCTGGAATTTTGTCAAAACTTTTTAAATAAAGATAAAAGGTTTTGACAAAATTCCAGGATATCCTTGATAGATATTCAAGATCTATTGACATTAGAATGTGTAGAAAACTAAACTCTATGTTGCTACAGGAGAAATATTTGATTTATTTTTGCCAAAAAATTTAAATTCTATAAAAACTGTAAAAAATACTTGCGCTCTCTTCGGCCGCACCTTAAGAAAACACGAAGTATGCCTGAAAGAGAATAAAAAGCCTTGATCATCTTTCTTTTATCCATAACTAAACGGTTTATAAGTACCTACTTACTGTCATGTATTTTAGTAATTACTGTCCGTTTTAATTTACATATAACTGTCAAAATCCATCGACTCGTTTAAATATAACATAAGGAAGGATGCTGTTTATAAATGGGCGCACAAATTCTTAGCTTATTGGTTTGTAACCAAACTGTTTAGTCTGGTCAAGGAAAGCGTTACCAAACTGAGGTCTGTGGTATCATCTCGGCCATAAACACTTGTATACATTGATACCAGGTCAACCACGAAAACACGCATAGTGTGACTATAATAGGAAGCCTGTTATAATTTTGAAAACCGGAAACTCATATTGCCAC
>CABFWO010006861.1:2500-30615 GCA_902155825.1 Timema genevievae | reverse complement strand
TAAACTCCCTTCCTTAAACCCCCGCCTCCCTCCCCACATCTAGTGTGGATCTGCATGGTAGGCCTACTAGGGTAGATTTAGAACACACAACAACTCCTTGGTTTGCAGCTAACTCGCTTCGGTGACCGAACGGTCTAAGACATCACACCCATGTTAGACTGGCCTGTTGATTATGGGGAGATTGGGGTTCGAATCTATGTCGGGTGTACTGAGGGTGGTTTCTCCTATATTGTTTTCCTCTCTCTCTCTCTCTCTCTCTCTCTTAGCATAAATGAGGGTACATTCCCTTTAAACTCGACTTTCTTTATCCCTAACACATTAGCGTAGTAAGTAAACATTATGCATACTACCCTGACGGGTAGTAAGGGTACAATACTTAAAATACAACATGTTAAGTGAAGAGAAATAAGTCCTTATCAAATTATGCAATGACAGTTATTAAAAAACAGTTTGAGATTAGGCCTAATACGATTAGAAAACTAAATTTAACTTCTCTTCTGAAGCAATGTTTTATTGATTTTGATCAGAAATGTTTATTGTTATAAATAATTACGGAAAAATATATATTTCTTAACGCGTGCCCCATCCTCCCCCCACTCTCCACAACATAAAAATAAACGTGAAATAGGGTAATTGGTTTGGCAGTTTTTATAGAAAAACATATTTGGGCAAAACAAATCAAATATTGTTCCAGTAGAAACATAGTTTAATTTTCTTCGCATGGTGACATCAGCAGTTGTTGAATATCTGGCATGAACATAGCAGCATTAGATGAGAAACTTTTTAAATGAAGATAAAAACTTGTCATTAAATTCCAGGACACCATTGATAAATATTCAACAACTGTTGATATCACCGTGTGAAGAAAATTAAATTGTTGGTTTATAGTGGAGCAATATTTGATTTGTTTTGTACAAAAAATAAAAAAGTTTAGCAATAAAAACTGCAAAAAATACTGCCCTTACTCTTGCCCAAACTCTTGTTCCCTACCATAACAACCATAAACCACTGAGCCACCATTGCCGGGTACGCCCCTCCTGAAATGAACTCAAGTGAATCATACGTGCCCAGGTGTAATACACACTCGCTTTTACAAGGTGATTGTATCAACATCTGTTGCTCCCTCAGAGAAACATGGATATCATCTCTGAGGGAACTGCGTGGTTACTATTGGGGAAACAGCGTTGTCATTCTATCGTTTATGTGGGGTCAGTCAATCCTCCCTCGAATATAAGACAAGTTTTGCAACGCTGGTTAATCGATGTTGCCAGTAGCATCTTCTTACCCCGGCACACCAGCTTCAGACATAACCGAGAGCGAGGAGATTTGGCAACAGCTAACAGAGAGAGAGAGAGCGAAGATGAAGCTTTTCGCCATAAGTCCTGCAGTTCCCTCAGCAATGATATTAGGTGTAGAGTCCATACAACGTAGTAGAGATGGTAAATTACATCAACAGAGGATTTTTTTTATCGCAAACATTGCTTGAAAGTCATTAATGGTAACCTATGTGGAAATCATTCTTTGCTTATACCTCGATTTTGGTAAGTATGTGGTAGTTATTAAATTTATTAAAATAATTTTAATAAATCTCATAGATATTTTTAATATGATCGATAGGATATTCATACATCAAGTCATGATATCTGCAGCTGTCACTTTTGATATATTTATACATATATAATCACTAGAGTCACGATTATCCGGCCTAAATCGGTGGTATTCCGGGCCGGTTAATGGAAAAGACGGATGATACGGAATCCGAGTGTAAATAATTTTCAGTATGAATTTGAATATTGTACTTTATTTTTCATTTTCACGGAACATTTAACTTTGTTTTAACATAATCTGTCCATTTTCTGATTGCGATGTAAAAAAGAAATAGAGTAATTATTTTTTGAGGATGGTAAAAATTAAACGAGAAATAAATTTTTAAACTCTTTATTATACAAAACTTTATTTTGGAAATGGAACACCGGCTACAAAGCAAGAACAACACGTGATAACAGAGCGTCAGATGGATTACATTATAAACTCAGTAAATGTTTTATAGTGGATATGTACTGATTTGTTTATTTTAAAACGCACCGAGAACTGGGCCGGATAATGTTGAGGGTCGAATAATCACGATTCTAGCATAATCAAAACTTATAAAATAACACTAATAATAAAGTAAAATGTTATCGACGTTGGCTGCAAATAAATATATTTGAATTTTCTAAACTGTTCTTCCAATAAAAATCAGACTATAGTTGGGCCAAATACTATTTTTTATAAGTTAAATCAAAAGTTTTAATAACCACTTCTAATAACCTACTTCCCTAATGATTACTGTTCAATTAGTTTTTTCGTAACTAATTGAAAAATCTAAAAATATTAATAAAACTATATTTTTTTTTCGTGGTTGTGGCAACAAGATTTATTATAGTGCATAAATTATTAAATTAAAAAGTATTATATTCACACATATATCAACTTATAACTGGCCACCAAAATATATATATATTTTTATAACTTAGAGAAAGAACCACACATAATATTAGTTTCGATGCTAACAGATTTTATTTTTTAAGCACGTGCGCATAAACACCACCGAATACGAGTTGTATGAAGTCATTAACCACGCTCATATCGTCCAGTTCGCCATATTAGTTTATGAAGAGAAGGTAGCTGCTGATCAGACCCTCTCGTTTGTAAAGCAGTTTTAAGTGAACCACATAAAAAAAACTGTAAAAACGTTAAAAAAATAAATAGATTAAAAACAATTTTTTTTAGCACCGCGTTTTACTACCCGTTCAGGTTATGTACTAGTTATGCTAACGATTTTAGGGATTAAGACGCTATATTTAAGTGTATTCTCATTTGCGTGGAGGGAGAATGGGATTATTTTTTTAATACCACTATAAATAACCCCAACCAGGATCGAACCTCGATATCCCCGTCATTTACAGTCAAGTCTACTGCGAGATTATTGCGTTAGACTACACGGCCACCAAAGTGGCTTAAAAAAAATTGTTGCGAAAGTTTATACTGTCATTAGTGACAACAAATCAACAAATGGTGTTGCAGATCATATGATTTGTCAAACGGATACAATATGAGAGTAGATCTGGTACCTTTTGTTAGTTGTCAGTTACCACCACTCCTGTGTTGGATAGACTATACTCTATAGGCCAGAGACAACTCGGTGGGCTGTGGTAGAAAGTTAGGCACGTGCCTAGGTATCCGCACTCGAGCGAAACAAGCCCCAAGAACACCGGTTCAACAACAAGAAGACAACAACCCCCTTTCACCCGTATCTAACACATCCTACCAACAGTCAAAACACTTAGATAAGCGAGTAGAAATGTTTTGGAAAGACTCCTTTTATTCTCCCTTTATTCACAATCACCCTACTATTACACATTAGCGTAAGTACGTATAACCCGAACGAGTATTATAATGATAATAATAATAATAATTTTATAAAATATTCTTTCGAATGAAAGTTGTATAATTATAATGGTCCTTCTACTTTGCTATGATTATTTATTTCGTATCTCAAATAATTTCGGGGATATAATCAAAATTGGAAATTTCCGCTCGTGTGAAGAATCCTCAAATAATATACGTTACTTTAGTCTTTAATGTTAAACAATTCCTGGATATATATTTTGATAATAATTGTTAAAGGCGATCTTGAGAAAATCATTGTTTTTCGATCTTAAGTAAACCACCCTTAAATTTATGGTTAGAAATCTAATTTCAAAAAACCCTTAATACCAAGTTTTAACCTGATCGGTAAAATGGTTTAGGATCTAGTCCGAGATACAAACAGATGGTATCACAAAAAAAAAACTTTTTCAGTTTCAGGGAATCATGTGACCTCGACATTTATGATATTTTTGACGATCACAATACTTCTCATTCCGAGGGATCGAGAAAAAGTAAAAAGGGATGGTTTCATGTGACCAAACCGGGCCTATATACAAGACAACTCCAGGGTCCCCCGTGTTGTTCAACAGCTGGTTACGACATAAATGGCTCGACATAAATGGCACGCAAGTTAAAAAAAAAAACAACGGAGAGTCCTTCAAACTGACAAGCCGTAAATTATCGAGACAATGACGAATTATCAGTTTCTAGCAACAAAAAACCAGTCGGCGATAACACATTAAAAAAAACATGTAGTAACCTAAACAAAAAGAAAATAAATATATAATATTAGACCGATTGCACTTTTCCCACGGGTTAATGTGAATATAAAGTAGGTCTTACGTATAGCAGTGTTGCCAAGTCTATAATATCTCTAGCGATAGTACATGGACCTGAAATGGTTTGTATTTTGACCGGTAGGATAGGCCTACTACTTTCTGGCATTATATTGATAAGCCCTGCGATTTTTCATAAAAAAATAATAGTTTATATAAAATTTGTTATTAGATAGCAGGGCTACAGGATATTACTTTTAGAAAATATCCTAAAATAGGATTGTACACGTGGTGAAATTATATCAAAAGTAGTAGGCCTATCCAGATCGTACAGTTGGCAACACTGACGTATAGTAGGCCTCAGTGGCGTGTTGTGGAGTGTTGTCAGGGTAGGCATAGTCATAACAGAATCATAATTAACTTAATGCCGGGATCACGATCAACTTAACGTTAACTTAACGTAACTTAACGTAAAGGACCTCCTCGTGTGTTTAAATGGAGGCGATCACGATGCAGTCAACGTAACGTTGACTTGAAGTTAAGTTAACTTAACGTAAGAGATGTCCTGGGAGGTCTTTTACTTTAAGTGAACGTTACTTGAAGGGTATCACGTGATCTAGCCAGCCAATCATTATGCGAGTGACATCTACAGGGCTATTTAGTAATTCATTTGTTGGTTTTGTGACCAAGGTTTACCCTTTAGCGTAAGTTCTAGTGATCAGACATTGAAACAAAATAACTAAACTAAAATAGGGAGCTAAATTTATCAAAAAAGTTTTGTAATATATAATTATTATATCGATTTAAAACTGTAAACATTCACAGATCATCACTTTACAACTAGTACAAATCACAGATCATACTTGAAAATGAAGATGTTTGGCTCGAGTTGTTACGTTAAGTTACGTTAATCGTGATCACACATACGTTAAGTTAACTTTAAGTTAACTTTAAGTGAACGTTACGTTAAGTTGATCGTGATCCCGGCATAACGTCCATGTAACGTAACGTTCACTTAATGTAAAGAAACTAATGTGTGATCAGAATTCACGTAACCTGACGTAACAGCTTGAGTGAAACACAGCCAATGAATTTGGGGTGTTTGAAAACAAAATATTGTTCACTAAAATGGAACCCAAGCTTTTAGGACTGATTAGTTTGCCATTACTTGCAATAAAAGCTTTACTGTAGCCACAAAATAATGTGTAATAAGAGGTTACCCCCTTCAGTGGCCGCATGGTCTAAGGCGCTACTCTCGCAATAGACAAGATTGCTGAAGACTGGGTGGTTGGGGTTTGATCCCGGTCGGGTGCACTGAGGGAGGTTTCCCTAAATGGTTTTCCAATGTTTTTTTGGGATTAGGAAGGTTATATTTAGATAAAGTATACCCGCATTTTCGTGAAAAAAGAGTAGAAAACCCTTATGGAATAAACCACCCTCAGTACACCCAACCGATATTCGAACCTCGATCACCGGCAGTCTAGTCTGACACGAGAGTAGCGCGTTAGACCATGCGATTACCGAAGTGGGGTATCTTTTAAGTTAAGTGTAGGTTAAGCCTGTACCGTGATGGCTTCCATTTTAGAAACACGTAGAGAACCTTTACGTTAACGTTACGTTGAGCGTAATCCCGACATTGGTTTCAAATGTGCCAGTGGATTGTTCTCATCATTCAGTAGAAAACTCATTGGTCACATTCTCGTGTGATGCGTTTAGAACAGAGTATATGTATGATTGGTCAAATGTGGACCAAGCTCTGCCTACCATAAAAAAAAATTGATAAGACACAATCAAACAAACTTTCTCACAAAGCCTATTATAGTTTGTTACAAAAATTTTAAAGATTATTTGGCAGTTAGATATTCGTAAATTATTAATTTTTCCTCATATAAACGAACATCAATTATTATTTACGTATGTAAAACACTATCCAGATAAACATTTTAAACAAAACTGTTAAAGTATGTTAGCAAACATTCTAAATTATGAATTGACGTAAGAAGCGTTATTAATAATAATGGAGAAGACTTGGATATAAAGTGTTGATTAAAAGTTAAGACTTAGATAGATTGCTCTAAAAAAAATATATATATATATAACTAAATTAATAGATTAAACAGTTGCTAAATTGGTAGATGTATCAAGTAAATTTACAAGTCAAAATGTATAATTAGAATTCACTTCTGCTGAAAAATATATTATCAGATATGAACATTTATATACAATTAATAGTTCATCATCAACTAGACCATGATGCATTATTAATTATTGTATATAAATGTTCATATCTGATAATATGTTTTTTCACCAGAAGTGAATTCTAATTATACATTTTGACTTGTAAGTTCACTTAATACATCTACCAATTTAGCAACTGTTTAATCTATTAATTTAATTTTTAATATATATTTCTAGAGCCATCTAAGTCTTAACTTGTAATTATAACCATTCCTTACTTTCAACCATTTTTAGAACGTTTTCTAAAATGTTATATTAAGTGTTGAGTTTAATGTCATTTAAAGTCGATTGAATTTTATGAAATTGAGATGTAATATTACATAAATAATTATACAATGAAGCACAATAAATACCTAAAAAATGTAAACAAAATAACATGAAACACATTGAAAATCTGATGAATTATAGAATGTATAATTGAAAATTAGATACAATTTAATTTTATGAAGATATTATGAGTTATTAGGTAAAGTGATTAATAACTATGATTTAATTAGTTTTGATAAAACTATGATCAACCAATAGAATTAAAATTTTGTCTAATGTTCAATTATACATTTTATAATTAGCCTAATTAGTATTTAATGTGTTTCATCTTATTTTATTGTTAAACTTTTTCAGGTATTTATTGTGATTCATTGTAAAATATTTGTAATGTATGTAACAACTCAATCTCATGACCTTCAATCAACTTGAAATTGACCTTAAACTCAACACTTAATATCCAAGTCTTTTCCATTATTAAAAATATTAAACCTATTTTTGAAAAAATTTCAAATTTTCAAAAATAATCTTGTAAGTTAACTATCCTATATTTGAATACTATAAATCAACGTTTAAAAATTGCTTCTATCCATTACCATTTAACAGGTAAATATAAAAATTAAAAATTTCCCGAACCATCTCAGCTGTAGCCCAGGAATAGATAAGACAGACAGACATCGAGAGAGACAGACAGAGAGATATAGGATCATCCGGCAGACACACATGGATACAAACACACATGGGGACCATACACATAGACATGGAGTCAGACAGACAGACAGAAAGACATGGAGACAGAGAAAAATAATAATTATCAAAATATTATTTTTAGACTCAATCTAAACTAGCGTAACTCCAGAGGAGAGGGCACTTACCAGTTTTTTCGAAAGCAACTCGGCGCTCTCGACCACACTAAGGACCTATTCAAGATGTTGCCAGTGAATCTCAACCAAGGTCAGAGGCCATAAAGCCAGCTGTATGAAGGTCATATTCCTCCACCCCACGACCTTAAGATAAGACGGTCACGCCCTGGATAGACGCCAACTGACGACAGGAGGATAATGATGTGGATAGTTTTTAACTACAAAATGCTATTTTAGATAGATAATAAATTAAAATATCCATTCTGATAATCTGAAGTGAAGTTTTATGCCTCAAAACAAAACGTAAAAAAGATAAAAGAGGACACAGCGTCTTACTACCCATTTGGGCTACGCATTTGTACTCATTACGCTAATGTGTTAGGGAATAAGCATGCGTAAGGTTGAATAGAGGTAGTGTACCCGCATTTGCGAAGTGGGAGAGGAGAATCATTTTCAGTACACCCCATCTTCGGGTTTAGTTGAAACTTCACTGAATGAAGTTTACGGCAGTAGGAGAACAAACAGTGAGGAGGAAAATACAAATGACAATATAATTTGTGCTGTAATATCCCTTATTAAATTACATCTTTTGATTCACCAATTTCCATTCTATGTTCTTCCAGCAGTTACCTTTTGTTTCTCGTGAATTTAGCTCTTAACAACAAAAATATGTGAATATTTGGCCTTTTCAAAGTAGAAAATTTCAACTTTTAAACTACGTTTACGAATCTATGTATGTAAGATGTCATAGAGAATAGTTTTCTGTTCATTTCACTAAACACAAACCTCATGTACTGTTAAAGTTTATGTCGATAACTAACCTAAGCGGAATATCACAGATACATAGGCAGTCCCCTTAAGGAGTTAATCTCTCATTAGACTAGATTTCCAATGATGGGAAGATCGGGGGTTCAGTCCTGGTTGGATATACAGTGTGTGGTTTGTTTTCCAACATGGTTCTACAACTCTTCCTCCGTGCAAACGTGGATACAATTCCTCTCAAATTGTAAGCGCATAAACGTATCACTCGAACGGTGAGTAAGATGCAGTGACAAAAAGAAAAAGAGTAGCTACACTGATTATCATCTCTGAGCGTGTTTCATGACTACTATTGGGAAACAGTGTTGTCATTCACTTGTTTTCGTTTTCCTGGCTATGTGTACACAGTCGACAAAATGTCTAAACACTTTTTTTATGTCGTTAAAATATGTTCGATCAATTTGAATGTAAGTGTGTACAAAGGCAACGACATGACAAAACTGTGTTTCAGCTGTTGTGGAGCGCCACAACATTGCGACGATGACTTCTTTGTCTTACGACTATGATGCGCCTGGTGCAAACAAATTGGAGCCGTGTACACCGGCTACAGTTCTGTCATTGCTCACCAGATTGTGCTTGAACCAGCCCATGACTTCAGTCTAGTTTTGGAAAAAATATCGCATACGGTGCCTATCTATCGTTCGATCGTGCTCCTTCTTCAATTGGTGCCCTACTGAGAAAGTGATTGTCCGACTGGAACTTAAATTTCACCAAACACCCATTCTATAGTAGGAAAAACCCGCCTCGGTGGCGTAATTGGCTAACGCGCTAGTCGTGTAGAGCTCAACCGCCGAGGACGGGGAGATTGAGGTTCGAATATTGGTCGGGTGAACTGGGGGTGTTTTTTAAAATTGGTTTTCCAGTCTCCTTCCACGCAAATGTGGGTTCACTTCCTCTAAATTCAAGCCTCCCAATTCCTAATCCATTAGCGTAATTAGTACTTAAGCGTATAACCCGAACGGGTAGTAAGACGCGGTGCTAAATATTATATTATTATAGTAGGCCCTCCACGCAAATGCGGGTTCACTTCCTCTAAGTTCAACCTTCCCAATTCCTAATCCATTAGTGTAATTAGTACTTAAGCGTATAACCCGAACGGGTAGTAAGACGCGGTGCTAAATAAAAAAAATATATATATATTATAGTAGGAAAAAAAACTTTTCGGAATAATTCCTATAACACTCAAAACTTGTATAAAAGTTCCAAGTGAAACTCTTTCACTGTAAATGGGGTGCACCTACAATTGAAGTTCGCGTCCTCTTCGTTTCCTATTGCAGGCTACAAGAGCAAAAATAGCACCTACTTCTTCTACGTCCATTATAGTAATGGATGTAATCAATATAAGTATATGGAACTTCTGTTTTTCCTGGAAACAAATATGTTCCCTGTCAACACACACACACACACACCAACGACGCGATTGTTCCGTCGTTCATCTATTGTTTTGCAGTTGCTAGCCAGAAAAGTAGCAACAAAAAAGTGTTTTAAACAATTTGTTGCCTGTGTGCACATGGCCTAAATAGACGCCAAATTTAGCAACGTTGTTTCGTCACTGTTGCCAGTTGCTCCTTCTTACCCCCGACACACCACCTTCAGAAATAACTGAAAGCGACGAGATTTGGCAACGGTTGACCAAGAGAGAGAGAGAGAGCGAAGATAAAGCTTTAAGGTGACCTGGTGGTCTAGGAGTAAGGTGTCAGACTTATGTGCTGAGGGTCCAGGGTTCAATTCTCGGTACCGGCACAGATTTATCCGATTGCCAAACCCTTCCTTCACCTCTGACAAGACGTGTATTAATCACAACTTGTGAATGTGAGGAATGGCAGGCCTCCACAGTGGTTCGGATTCCACGTTAAACTGTAGGTCCTCCATTTCATCTCACAATCACCCTACCATTACACATTAGCGTAAGTGTGTACAACTCGAACGGGTAGTAAGACGCGGTGCTAATAATAATAATAATAATGATAAAGCTTTACCCCCATAAGACCCGCAGTTCTCTCAGAGACGTTATTGGGCTAGTGAGCTGCGCCTGGCGCGTAGACTATCCTGTTGCACAAGGCTGTCGCAGTGGAGTCGTTCGGACGTCAGTCTCCCTTGCTACTGACGTCTTCAGGGTCTTGTCGCGCCCTGTTTGACCCTGGCAGTGAGCCAGGATCCATCTCCCCGGCTTTTTGGCCATCACTAAGACACAACCTTTCACATCCTCACCTCCTATCTCGTCCTTCCTCCTCATTGGTCGATTCTAGATGGCATGATCCCAACGGACTAGATTCCATTTTTATTTTTCAACGAGTTTTGATTATTTTCTTTTAGAAGTGTCGTGGAATGTTTACAGGGTAAGAAGAGCTCGTTGAAACTGTTCCTTAGATATGTTATCACACATTCAGTCGCTATTTGACCAATCATAGAAGGTATTTTTTTAAATTACCGCATCTTACTACCTGTTCAGGTTATACGTATACATGATAATTAATCTTATGGGGTAGGGATGAGGAAGGAAGTATTTTAGAGGTAATCTACGTGAATAAACAAACTATAAAATTAAATAATAATTATTATTATTACTATTAGCACCGCGTCTTACTACCCGTTCAGGTTTTACGCACTTATGCTAATGTGTAATGGTAGGGTGATTGTGAGATAAAATGGAGGACCTACAGTTTAACGTGGAATCCGAACCACGGTGGAGGCCTGGCATTCCACACATTCACAAGTTGTGATCAATACACGTCTTGTCAGAGGTGAAGGAAGGGTTTGGCAATCAGATAAATCTGTGCCGGGACCGAGGATTGAACCCCGGACCTTCAGCACAGAAGTCTGGCACCTTACCCCTAGACCACCAGGTCACCCTGTAAAATTAAAAAGTAGTGGCGTTGCATGGCGTGTTGATAAGGTAACACCCGTTGATATCAACATTTCCATGTGAGGTTAAGGTTGGCAGTAAAATGTTTTACCTATTTTAATAATTCAAGGCTCGTTTATTGTAAATTGTTTATTTTTTTGATCGTCAAAGAAGCAGTTAAGTTTAAGTTATGAACCGTACCCTCTTCAACAATGCATACAATTCGTCACAATTTATTTCGAGAAAAAAAAATCAAGGCATTATGAACTTGTAAAATGTGTTTTACTACTGACCACTAATATACAGGGTGGGTCGGAAACAATTAGACGATGTATGCTGAGGAAAGTGATGGACAACGCGCTGAGGTTTGCCTGACGTCCGGGGAGCTCACCTGAGTGACATTATCTTCAAAAAGTGAAAAAGTGTAATATGTAGTTTGCTTTTATTTAGCTGGTGAATATTTACTTTTCAATTAAAGTGTTAGTTTTCAAGTTACTAATCGTATAATTGTCTCCGCCTCACTCTGTATACAAAATAAAATCAATAACAACATTATTGCCATCCTGTATATTGAACAGTACCTACGTAACCCACTTCAATAATCGAATGGTCTAAGGCGTCACTTCGGTGTTAGACTGGCCTTTTTTTAACGGGGAGATCGGGGTTCGAATCCCGGTCGGGTCTACGAAGGGTGCTTTTCCTTAAATGGTTTACCACTCTTCCTCCACGCAAATATGGGTATATTATCTCCAAAATGCTCCTTTCCTCATCCTTACCCTATTAGAGTAATTATCATAAATGCGTATAACCTGAACAGGTAAGTAATACGCGGTGATAAAAAAAAAAGGTAGGTTCTATGTATTACAATCCTCAACCTAGCTCCCTCATCTACTTAGTAGGCCACAATCTACCATTGAGGAAAATAATTTGTCATCTCTCTGTAAGATAAATTAAAGGTTTCGGTATTTTTCTTGCATCAAAACCTACCTCAACATCCTAATCTGTTCTGTTTATATGTTGTCTGTGTTTTAATCAGACGTTTGTTAACAATTACTGCACCTCATCCGACACAAACACAAACACACACACACACACAAACCCTTCCCCTTTACTTCCCCATCTGTTTATAGCCCGTGGTCGATAGTAACAATCTTGAGAGAGACTTCTGATAACCCAGTGTTTGGTGTAGCAAGGTTACTTGCTATTGTCTCAAGGTCATTCGAAGAAGCCTCTCATCAACACTAGTAGGCGTATGCGCCTTATATACCCTTCAAAAGTGTAACCACAATTGCCCCCACCCCCACACACTGTCATAAATAATCTTCGGTTGGCTTTATATTCATGCATAGTATTTTTTTTTATTTTTTTATTTGAAGTATTTAACGTGTACTTTCTAAACCAACTGATTATATAAGCACATGAGAATGTATACTTAAGAGAGATTGCGAAGAGCCTACCAATGTTGCCGGTAAGATTATTTTCAAATAACTTCCAGGGTCTTTTTTTACACGCCACGATCAACATGGGGACCCTCCGAAGGGAGTTGTGCTACGGATTTTTATAGCTCAAGAAAAAAAATTCGTTTAACCCAATTGGGTTTGACTCCACGAACATTGGATTCCAAGGCGAACACTTTACCCCAAGACCACAGAGGTCGAAGTATGTATAGTTAGTAATAAAGTTCAAAGAGTATAGTGCACAATCTATAAAAAAAACACTTTTTAATGAAAGTGTTTAAAGTCTTACATAGAAACTGGCCAAACCTTTTTGCACTACCAGATAATGTCTTTAAATTACCAAAGGATTCACTAGAAAAAAAGTTAATTAACCCAAACTGTTCGAAACTTCATTTTTTTAAACTCAAGGCATTTAACGTGCACTTTCTAAACTGACTGATTATATCAACACATGACTTATAAACTAACTTAAATCTAGAACAGATACAACACCCAGCCCCCTAGACCACCAATTCATCACTGTGAAAAGGACAGACCCACATTTCATCAATGATAATTTTTATTTGGCCATGCCAGGAATCGAACCCGGGACCCATAGCTCAGTAGGTATACACGCTACCGACTGATCTAAGGTGTCGGACGACTTCAAATTAACCTAACCTAATTTAAGTAGTGCGTGAACTATTGAATTAAAATTTGATTATAATTTCGTTTTGATTTTATTATTGACACTTTAAAATAAAAAAATAAAAAATGTAATATTTTCTCCTTATTTCCAATAATATGTGCAACAGTAGTCATAAAATTATTTATTAACAAACTATTATTATTATTATTATTATTATTATTATTATTATTATTATTATCACTAACACAAGTAATTTCAAACATGAGATATTTTCCGTGTGCTGTATCTACTGACGTTTTAATTGGCTAGAGTCTCTCCTTGCATTCTCATTGGATTATACGTCTCAAGTCCAAGTCTATGTTCAACTCCATGTATAACGCATAAAACGTTAAAGTTATATCAACTTTATGTGTTGTGCACTATTCACTATTATAGGCCTATCAATTATGAACGCCATCATTTAAAATAATTTGTTTCAACTTACTACGCACTATGTGATATGCATTATTCGCTATTAGTTATGCAAGAACATAAACTAAGCCTAAACTTGAAGATAATAAAGAGTTTAACTGATTACCACAAAGATCCTTTTTTATGAATGACGCGAGGTGCGAGAGATATTATTTATCTGTTTACCTACGCAACTGCTCCAGAATAAAGCTGCCTTTGATGATGTGATACTATTGTTTTTGTATATTTAAAATGTCGAACCAAGAATTATAGGCCTATAGTAAGTATAGATTCTACATTATGGTAAATATATCTTTAAAATCATATCTTGAAAAAACCCAAAGAAGTTCTGTTAAAAAAATATCAGTTTAAAAATAAATCTCGTTTTAATTTATGGTTTTATAGCATTTGAAAAAAATCAGAGATTCCTAATGAGAAATTCACATAAACAGTTTCTCAAATTTTATTAAATATCTATTTAAAAAAATTCAAATGCTTTTTTTATAATGCAAATTATTTTTATCTAACATAATCATTCTCGCTTATTTAACTATGATATGATTCTATTCCATAATTATTCGAAATTCGCGAATAATATTTGCTTCGTTTCGCACTCGAAAGATCTGCTTCGAAGATGTCTAGACTTTACCCCTTATTTCCCCTGTACCCTTCACATATCGAAAGACCTGTCAGATACAATATACTTACATAGTTATATACTTTCGCTTAAATGTGTTTAAAAGCAGATAAGCAGTTAAGTCATAGTTCTGATAAAAGCTATCACAACATTTAACACTCGGGCTGTATCACACCCAACGGGAGACCTTTAGTTGCTTCTTACTTATAAATTGGTTAAAAACAGTTAAAAAAAACAATCTTCTAGCCGCAGTATCGGCTACATGTGACTAAAAAGCTTAAGTTTGTAGAGTTAAAAAGGTGATATATAGCTAATCCTTCCTCGGTTAGATCTATTAAAATATTTAATTAATCAACAAGTTACATTGATACTCGTGATGGGCTGGTCCGAAAACGTTACCAAATTCAGTAGATCACACGTTATTTAAAATAAATGGGTTGTTATTTCAAAATATAGATCATCCGTTTCAGTGGCCTCGTGGTCTAGCGTGCTACTCTCGCAGTAGACTAGACTGCCGATAATGAGGAGATCAAGGTTCGAATCTCGGTCGGGTGTACTGAGGATGGTTTTTCCAAAATTGTTTTCCACTATCCATCCACTCAAATGTGGGTACACTTCCTCTAAATATAACCATCCTAATCCCTAAAACCCCTAGCTTACTTAGTATATAAGCGTATAACCCGAACGGGTAGAATGAGGCGCTGCTATTTTTTTTTTAATATGGCTTACACCAAAATATCAAGCTATCGACATGTCGCAATAGGATTCAAAACTTTAAATTTTGAGTTTTATAATCATAATATATTTTCATATGGAAAGGTGAAAATTTGCTTCGCTCATTTTGATGATGTTTCATGGTGATTAATATCGCAGTTCTGAGTAGAAGCACAGCTCTAACCTTTTTTCAAACAAATAAAATAATTATTTAACAGAGTCTTAATAGAACGTTCCAAGATAATTTGAAGTTTGTTTTAGTGATCTTTAAATTATAGAAATACAGTCTACATAAGAAATACGGCAGGACTAGGATAATTAGGTGTCATTAAGTCCAAGATCTGGAGTTAGTATACTTATTTGTACACATTTTTTAAGTTCATTAACAACTAACTCGGTACATTTTTTCTACTAATTTCTTGACATTCTAAAGTTACGTAAAATTTCTCTAAAATATATAGTCAAAAACTAATAAATTATTTTACTAGCTTCTTTGACATTCTAAAAATTTGCAAACTTTCATTAAAATAATATGTATATTGTGATTTATTTAATCTTATAAATGTTTTCAAAATTACACTAAAATATTTAAGAGCTATATATTCTGGTTTAAAACACTGTAAATAAGTTCTACGGAACTATACATAGGCCTGTACTTTTTCTGCATAAAGTTGTAAAAAATATATGTTAAATAAAATCCCTCTCCAAAAAATTTAATTAATACAACATTCCATCGTTTTAGTGATTGTAATTAGAAACTTATTTTAACACAAGACAAGAAATGAATATTTAAAAAGTAATTAGCCAAATAATTGTCTGCTTCTTTATATCTTTAAAATTTACGGTCGTACATATGTCATGTCTTTAATTAAAAACCATTATAATTAATAAATGTTATCCGTAAATTTATTACCGGGTCTGTAAATGGGAGAAAATTAAGTAAAACTAGATCGTCTTTTGCGTCGATAACAAAACCTGCTCCTTATCATAATTTCAGTTTGTCCTTATTCTATTTTGTTTTAATGTGAACATGAGCTACGTATGATAATTTAGTTTACAAGTAAACTGCGCAAAACAGCCGCATCGAAGGACACGCAGGCTAGTCGTCAAGCTCGTATGATCTGTTTTGCCAGTGATGGGGCGTTAGGGTTCGAATACCAGCCAGGTGTACAAGGAGAGGCGATTTTTCCTGAATGGTTTCCAAATATATGTATACATCCGCTTAAATTCGGGTGCATTTTATTTAAGTTCTACATGTTTGTCCCTACCCCTATATTGTAATAATAATAATAATAATAATAATAATAATAATAATAATAATAATATTGCGCGTCTGGGCTACATCATTCGTGCAGGGAAATATTATCCAGTACTAACGTACGGTTTCCGAGGAAACGCCCGATTGTACTAATCGTACATCCTTTCCGTGGAGGCTCTTTCCATGTCCCGATGAGATGAGGTGATGGTGATAGTGAATATGAGGGTGTGGAACAAGTGAAAATACGTAACCTACCTTAAATCTAAATAACCACACCCTGGTGATCTTTGGGGTAATCCCCCTATCGGCCCAAAATACCCATAGTACAAGCCGGGAATCGGTACTGGAGCCTCAAGGCTCGTAGCCAGGCGCAGGTTAGTCATCCCTCAACAACCTCATGTGCACAGGAGCAGAGCGGAGCAAGTAACGTTGGAAAGACTCAAGGTATCACTGTCAAAGTGGTCTGTGAAGCTCTAATAATATAGATATTGATTAGAATTTTATATCGGCCTATCTATTACCCCTAAAATGTTTAATTCCTCAACCCTACTCTTTTAGATTAATTATCATAAATTATAATGATAGCAGGACAGGTAGTAAGACGCAGTGGTTATTTATATATATAGCAGGACAGGTAGTAAGATGCAGTGGTTATTTATATTAATATATATCAATAAATATTATATATATATATAACCACCACGTCTTACTACCTGTCCTGTTATTCGCATATATGATAATTAATCTAAAGGGGTAGAGATGAGGGGTTAATCTACCCCCACTTGCGATGAAGGAGAGTGGAAAAAAAACATTTAGGGAATACCACCCTCAGTAGAATCGACCAGGATTTGAAACTCAAATCTCCTCGTCATCAGCAAGCCGGTTTAATACGAGAGTGACGCCCTAAGACCATGCGACCACTGAAACGGGTGGAGTGAAAATTATTTTAGTAGCTCTCGTAGCTGACGATAAAGTTCCTTCTTATCTGAAACCAGCCATACGTAGTTTCTCTTTTATTACTGTGTTATTTTTTTTAATTACTAGTTTTTGTCTGAACTAGTTGAACATAATTTTGTACATTTTTTAAAATTCAGGCCGATAAGAAATGAGGCTGTAGTACCTGTTTTTGATAGAGATATATTTATTATTATTATTATTATTATTATTATTATATTTTATGCTTCAAATCCTACTACCCGTCCGGACTATGACCATATTTACATTGATGAGAAAGAGAGGAATCATTTCACCCCCCGTATTTTCGCTGAGCAACACATTTAGAGGAAATCACTTCCTTACAACCAGCCGAGATTAGAACCACAAACCATCAAGACGAGACAGACGCTTCTTTGTAACGATGTTTCCAAATGTTAAAGAACTTCAAAATTTGAAGCTACTTCCGAAAACAATTGTTGTGTAATTTACTAATTCTGATTTACCGTCCAACCGTTGGACCGGTGGTGTAATCCATTTTCTGCCGCTGTGGCGCTTATAAAAAACAATACAGTGTGCCACAAAAAAAAATTATTTTTAAATGTACCGTGAACTTACAGAGTTTACGGAACGCTAGTACCAGTGACGATGCTATCGGGGTACGAATCCCGGTCGGCTATACTAAGGGTGTTTTTCCCTAAATAATTTACCACTCGCTCTCTCCACGCAAATGTGGGCTAAACTTTCTCTAAATTTAACCTTCCTCCTCCCTAATACATTAGCGGAATTAATACATATGTGTACAAACCGACCAGGCAGTAAAACGCGTTGAAAAAAAAACAACTTTGATATTATCTTCTACTAAATTCTTGTCACTTTCTGTAATCTGTAGCCCTCACTCTCTTTCAAATACCATGAAATCTTCTCCCGTCACTATCCAGTGCCGGTTTGGATATCCATACACAAGCGCGCGCGCGCGCGCACACACACACACACACACACACACACACGAGGGTCAAGAAGATCAAGATGTCTTAATAAAAGAGCAACATATAAACAAGATATTTTTAAATCCAGAAATACTTAATTAAAGTTTTTATCCTTATGATTGTCTAGAGATAATAGTGTTTTTTACTGTTTTTTAATTAATGGAAATAGAAATAAAGAAAGTCGTACAATCACCAACTCATAAATTTCAGCGCCACCCAGCTATATTAACATTGCTTATGGGGAAAACATACTTGTAGATCTTTGAAATATGGTGCTGGAGAAGACTTGAGAAGATCAGGTGGGCAGATGGGGGTGACAAATGAACAAGTCCTAGGAAGTAGTGGGTGAGAAGGGAAACCTTTTTGAATGTAATTCTTCGGTGCGATTAAAATTTGAGCCAACACATCTTTAGGAGGAACTGTCTTCTGCACGACGTCATAGAAGGAAAGGATGAGGGGGAAGAGGAAGCTTAGGAAGAAGGAGGATTCAAATATTGGATGAACTGAGGAAAAGTATAAAATTCTGGTTGCTGAAGGAGGAGGAGGAGGCAGAGAACAGGGCGCATTAGCGGTATAGTAATAATAATAATACTAATAATAGTAGTAATAGAAATAACACGAATTAAGAGTGAAATATAGAAGGAAATAGGGGAAACCCCATCGTCACCAAATTTACGAACACAGCTACATCCATCTATAAAGGATGTCCTGGAATTAAATGACAACTTCTCATTTAAAAAGTTGCTCATCTAATGACGCTATGCTCATGACAGATATTCAACAATTGTTGATATCAACATGTGAAGAAAATTCGATATTTGATTTATTTTGTCCAAAAAAAAAAAGTTCTGCCATAAGAACTGCAAAAACAACGATCCTTTCTCGCGTTCCCTACATCCCCCCTCACCCTAATGGAACCTGGATATGACGACATCAACTTTGGTAAAGGAAATATTTCCATCGGAACATCCTACAGACCTATTGGACCTTATACTTAATAATGTATTCCGTCCACAACAAACAAACAAACAAACAAACAAACCAGTGATCATACAAATAAATGGTAAGCTCTAGTGACAATATTGATTATATCCATTCTCCGCGTCCCATTACCCATCAAGGGCTTTCACCATACCAATACTATTGGGGGACAGGGGTGAGGAAGGAAGAATTAAGAGGATATGTATCCGCATTTTCATGTATGGAGAGAATAGAGGCGGGGAAACACATTAGGGGAAAAAAATGCCTTACTATGGCACCAACCAGGATTATAACCCCAACATCTCCGTCCCCAACAAGCCGGACAAAACGATACAGACGCCTTTTATCAGCGTGTCCATCCAGGCGATAAGTGAATTATATCGGCGAGCTAAAGTGGGCACTAGGCTCTATAAGGATGAGGAATAAGAATATTAGATGTACCGGTAACCACATAGAAAGAGAATGGGAGGACGACCAAATGGAGAAACTAGCCCCTAACCTACTTGGGCAAGGATTGAACCTCGAACCTTCCTCACCAAGGTCAACCATAATCATAGGCCGAGAGTATATATACATTCAAAAATCAATGTAAATTATATAGAGATTCAAAATCATAACACTTCTAATTTTAGATTGTATGAAAATACAATGTAAGATTATTTGATCAACAAACATATTAAATCCCTTCATTTCATTTGTTTATTTATTTAGGATATTTAATGTGTACTTTCTGAACCGACTGATTATATCAGTACACGACTTATAAACTAGCTGACATCTAGAACACAACATCTAGCCCCCGACCGTTAATTTATCACTGTGAAAGGGGGGGAACCCACATTTCACCAATGATACATTTTTTGGCCATGCTAGGAATTAAACCCGGGGTCTCTTAGATCAGTAGACAGAAAAGCTAAAGTGTCGGATCATTTCATCTAATTTTTCAATTTGGTGTTTTTGAGACACACGGTTCCTACTAACCTTTTTATTTATTTATTTTCTCCGCGTCTTACTATCTGTTTAGGTTATATCCATCTATGATAATTACTCTAATAGGGTAAGGATGAGGAAGGAAGTAGCTTAGAGGTAATCTAACAACATTTGCGTGGAAGGAGAGTGGCAAACCATTTTGATAAAAACCACCCTCAATAAACCCAACTGGGTTCGAACCCCGATCTACCGGCCATTAACAGGCTGGTCCAACCTGATAGTCATGCCTTAGACCGTTCAGCCACTGGACTAACTAACAAACTAACTCTCTGACCTTAAGGAACTAGAAAGTTCATGGCCTCCAGACCATAAACTCGCCATTCAATCCTATCCAAAGAGACCTCCATCCAATATCTAGCCTGACACCCAATCTTCTTCAAATAAATGTTCATATTATATTCACATTTACGTCTTGGCCCTATCAAAGGGTTTTGTTTCTCCAGGTTTCCCAACTAAAATTATGTATACAAGTTGGTAATTCCCCACACTCATCACATGACCACTTCCCACCTCAGCCTACACATCTAGATTATCCTTCATATGTTTGGGGATGAATACAGACCGTGAAGTTCTTCATTAGGCAGCGTTCTATATTCTCAGAGGTTTTTTTTAGAACCGCGTCTTAATACCCGTTTGATTATATGCCTAGATCACAGACAAATTATATACCCAGACACTCAACCTCCAGGTTAAAATGGTTGCGCTCCTTTTGGCAGCTTGAGTCTTTCAACACTAGGATCGCTCCGGTTAGTCCTATCATCACTCAGCAGTGACACTAGCGAAGCCCAGTGTTGAAGGACTCAAGCTGGCAAAAAGAGCACAGCGAAACCTCCGTAAGGTTGAGAGTCTGTTTCTTACTTCTTTTCTTACTTGTCTGTGGCCTAGGTACTAGCTAAGCTAATGTGTTAGGAACGAGTAAGGTTCGATTTAGAGGAAATGGTAACGCATTTGCGAGGATAGAAGAAGTTATAAACTATTTAGAGAAAAAACACTCTCAGTAACCTGACCGGGATGCGTACCCCGATCTTTCTGTCATCGACAGTTTAGTCTATTGCGATAGTGACGCCTTAGACCATGCAGTCACCAAAGTGGGTTTTTACAAATATAAAAATATAAAAGTTCCCTACGTCGAAACTTTTTTGCGATTACAATAGAGTACTGTACTTTCTATACGTGTTATGGAAAAAAGTTATTATATTGTGGTGACTTCCTTTTCACACACACACACACACACACACACACACACACGATTTTGGCAGCTGGCCTTTGAAAAAACGCTTCCCCTTGTTTAAAAACAGGGTCAGCAACCCTCCTTACACGACCAATTCCCTCTCAGCTCTTATCGACAGGACGTGCCTCTGCCATGGTTGACAGATAAGAGAACGATGGTTGACGATTTTTCCGGTAAAAAGGCGCAGCGGGTAGCTACAGTCCAATTTTAATACGGAGAGTATTTTAGAAAATTTTAAAAAAATGCATTTTTGCTGTCAACAGCGATAATATTTTAATCTATGATTAATGATATTTTCTGACACCTTATCTCAGTCGGTAGCGTGTCTGTTTACTGAGTTAAAAGTCCCGGGTTCGATTCGTATGACACAAAAGGGTAGTGAGACATGATGATTTGTTTTTTAAATATAAATTTTCTGTGCGTTTTGATCCCGTAAAGGTAGACACGCAGACAAGCCTCGGTCCCATCTTGTTTGGTTTGCCAGTGGCTTGGATCGTGGCTGGATTTACCATGGTGGATTTTCCTAAATTATTTGTTTATATATTTACTTTCACGCGAGAGCAGACACATTCACTTTCTAACTATATCTTCCTCATACCCACCCCAGTAGCATAAACACTAAGACTTAGTGTGGGATGGAAGGGGAAGGGGGGAAAGGGCAGTGATTTTGTAGTTTTTATGGCAAAACATTTTTTTTGCTAAAATAAATAAAATATTGCTCCAGTACAAACATAGAGTTTAATTTTCTTCCCATGGTGATATCAACAGTTGTTGAATATCTGTCAACGGTGTCCTGATATTTAGCGACAATTTTTTCTCTTCATTTAAAAAATTTCCCCATCTAATCCCACCATGCTCATGTAATATATTCAACAACTGTTGATATCTCCATGTGTAGAAAATTAAACTATGTTTGTACTGGAGAAATATTTTATTTATTTTGGCAGAAAAAAGTTTTACCATAAAAACTGTAAAAACACTGACCTTTTCTCGCGTCCTCTTCCAACCCACTTTAAGGTCCACTATTTGTGGATATAATGTCAATAATTCTAGTGGATACAAGTCAGGATTTTGTTTATATTATGACAAAAATTCCTGTGGATAAAATTCAGGATTAAAAAAATATATAATGTCAATAATTCCAGTGAATACAGTTCAGGAATTTGTTAACATAGTGCCAAAAAGTTCCTGTGTATACAATCCAGGAGTTTGTTGATATAATGCACAAAAAAACCTATGGATACAATTCAGGAGTTTGTTGATATAGTGGCAAATAATTACAGTGGATACAATTCAGGGTTTTTTTGATAGTGGCAATAATTCCATAATATACAATTCATGAGTCTGTTGATGTAAGACCAATAATTCCAGTGGATACAATTCAGGGTTTTGTTGATAGTGGCAATAATTCCATAATATACTATTCAGGAGTCTGTTGATGTAAGACCAATAATTCCAGTGAATACAATTCAGGGTTTGGTTGATAGTGGCAATAATTCCATAATATACAATTCATGAGTCTGTTGATGTAAGGCCAATAATTCCAGTGTATATAATTCAAGTTTTTCATTTGTGTTGTTTGTTTTGAGAAATGTTGGAATGGAGACCAACCATTCCCAGCGGATACAATCCAGGCGTCTCGCGTGTAAATAAGTGTAGGCCTATAGCCTGGCGACAATAAGCTACGAGTTTAAAATGGTGGTCGAATGACAAGTCTACTTATAGGTCGTCGTGTTTGAAAACACGAGTTCAACTGAGGCAGTATCCTGCTTTACTACGTGAAATAGATAACAGAAAAATAATGAGCTTCACTTGGAAACTAGAAAATATAATGACAGCTGTGGGGGGGGGCATGTTAATGTCGTTACTGATAACAAAATGGAAAGGAAAGAGAGAAATAATGGCGACTTAACATAAAACAACAACAACAACAACCAGACACTACGTCTAAATAAATATAATTACGTAGCGCTGATAATATGTTGGTACCCCCATATGTTACGATTGAGTAATTTTAAGGGTTATTGTATTTGGGAGGCCCAACGACTTTTTTTTTCACACAGCTTTGTTAAAAACTCTCTCAAAAATATAACTAATGTAGGGTTTATGGAAGAAATATAACGTATTTACATATAATTTTATATGAATAATGGAGCTTTGAAGATTGAAATACTCTTTGGGTAACGGATATAGCTGCATCAAGTATCATATTTGACAACTGAAATAGGCCTATGACATATGTATACTGGAATTGAACTTGAGACCCTTCCCGTGCCAATGCTTTACTACTGAGCTGTTCATGATAGCTCATAATCATTAATGACTAACACACTGTTATCATATACTCTTCCTTAAAGTGGGGCGGAAGAGAAGACGAGCTAAGGGCAGTTTTTTGTAGTTTTTTATCAAAACATATTTATGGTAAAAATAAATCAAATATTGCTCCAGTAGAAACATAAGAGTTTAATTTTCTTCACATGTTGATATCAACAGTTGTTGAATATCTGCCATGTGCATAGTGGTATTAGATGAGAAACTTACGAAGAGAAAAAAATTGTTACTAAATTCCAGGACACCCTCAACAGATATTCAACAACTGTTGATATCACCATATGAAGAAAATTAAACTCTATATTTCTATGGCAATATTTTATTTAGTTTGGCAAAATAAAGTTAAAAAACTATAAAAAATACTACTCTTAACCCACATTTCCTATATCCCCACCTTAAACCTTGAGTGAATAATTACCCTCAGCACTGGATAGCTAAGTGGTAGAGAATTCATGTGTTCAGCTAGGATTCCAGGGTTCAACTCCTGTGTTCAGGTGTAATTTTCCGATTTACGATTTACCTTTATTGAGTATATGGTATTAATATAAGAGTACAAAGAAAATCCATGATTTTTAGCTTTATAGAAGTTACATATTCGAAAATAATTGACAAATAATGTAATACCAACCTGATTGGTCAAAGTGAAAACACCTCACGTTACAATTTTTTTATATTTTTTTAGCACCACGTCATACTAGCCGTTCGGGTTATATGCCTATGCACTAATTACACTAATGGCTTAAGAAGGTTTTACTGAACGGTAATGCACACGCATTTGCGTGGGAGGAGAGTGGAAAACCATTTAGGGGAACCACCCTCAGTGCACCTGACCGGGGTCGAACCCCAATCTCCCCGTCATTGGCAGTATACTCCAACACGAGAGTAGCGCGTTAGACCACGCGGACACTAAAGCGGGTATTTTTTCTATCGTTAGAATGATAAAGTCGACACGTCCAAAATCAAAATAATCAAAATAACCAAATAAATTCTCAATTGTTTGAACTTTCTTGTTGTGATCATTCAAGCAAATTATTTTATTAAAACGACTTTCCTTTTTATCTATTGGTCAGCACCCTTGGCTAGTGATATAAAGGTCCCGGATTCGATTCCCTATTGTATTTTCCCCGAAAGGGTAACTGTTGCTTTGGTCACCATGGTCTGGTTAGTTAGTTTTAAGTTAGGTTTAAGATTACCACTGGCTCCACACCTTCATAATCACTATCATCATTGTGGGTACGGGGGTGGCCAGACTGGGCGAGCGAGCGAGTGACTAAAATACATAACAGAACACATTGGTTGTAATGAGAGGTGGCCAGACTGGAGCGACTAAACGTGCACGCTTGAAAGATAGAATTGGTTCTATTTTTCAAACGCGCGCGCTCGACCCGGTACAGTCTAGTTTACAGGCGCCAGGCAATATTATTGTATGTTGGTTAATTGAGTGCTTGGAAAACTTCTCATTTTTACATTTTTATTACTATCGATAGGTTTAGCACACTTGCTACTAACGGCCTAATTTAATTGGTAAGATCATAAACCATACCTAAATGTATATATATATATATGTGTAAAACTGATATGTTAAAATACTTCAAAATTATCAAAGTAGGCATATACAAATAAGAATCACCATTAGCGTGGAGAGAGGATGAGAAAACCACAACAATAAATCACTTGTTAAAAACCACCCTCAGTTCACTGAGCCAAGATTCGGAGCCTCCTCGTCAACAACTATCGAGAGCTATCTGCTAATCACGCTCTCGCCAGTTTGGCCACCCAGTCGCTTGCGCGCTCGCTCGCACGCTTGTCAGTCTGGCCGAACCCGTAGACGTGTAGACAGCCTCTCCTGGACTACTTACGGTTCCCAGAGAGCTGCTAAAAGTATACGTGCACAGGGGACAAAACTAGATACTGCATCTCTCATGGTCAAATATTACATACACTTTAAAAAAACTGTATTAATACCAGGTTGATGAGTTCATTAAAAATAAATTCTTCCAGTACGAGTATTAAAAAAAAAAGATAAGCCAGTTTTATAATAGTAGAATAATCTGATAGTAATGGGCTTTTAAAAATACAAATATATTTGTTTACGGACCTAAATGATAGTATTTTACAAATTTATTAGTATTATTTTATAGGTATTGATAATATCTTTCAACATTAACATAAGAATTGACGTATCAATACGTGAAAGTCTATCTAGTAGCTTTTATAGTTGTCAGATAAGTTTCTTCCTACGAAAATTCTTTACGCCTGCCATTCACCTTGACCTCAGATATGTGACAACTTGTGGAAATGAGCTAATTTTTCATTTTAATACGTATTTAAAAAAAAATCATACAGCTCAAAATGTAAGTTCGTTAAGGGTGAATCATTCTTAGTATGTTTTCAGCAGCAATTTTAATGTAAGCTATATTTTGAAACAACATACTATTAATTAAAATTGCTAGAGATTTTAACGTCTACATTCATTCTTAAAAAATTAAATCCTATTAGATTATTAAGAGTCAAAACATTAATCATAAATGGAAAGTTTTAGTACACTTTAACCATAATACAGAGCTATATGAAGTGGTAATTTATTTGGCATATGTTGTATTGTTTCTGAAGAAAATGTAGCTATAATAACCCGTGGAATATAGGCAAATTATTCACGTCAAGATATCCTTAAGATGGGGTGCTAGTGAGCGTGAGTTTAGGGAAGTATTTTTGAAGTTTTTATAGCATAAACATTTTTTGAACAAAATAAATCAAATTTTTCTTCTATAGAAACATAGAGTTTAGTTTTCTGCACATGCTAATCTCAACAGTCCTTGAATATTTGTCAGAAGTGTCCTGGAATTTAATGAAAACTTTTTCTCTTAATTTAAAAAGTTTGTCACCAAATGCCACCATGCTCATGCCAGATATTCAAAAACTGTTGAGATTAGCACGTCCAGAAAACTAAACTATATGTTTATTTAGAAGAAAATTTTTATTTATTTTGTTCAAAAAATGTTTATGCTATAAAAACTGCAAAATTAGCGCACTAAATTCGCGGTCACTAGCACCCAACCTTAAGGTGGTAGTTTAGGTTGACGCGAGCTAAGGGCAGCGTTTTGGCAGATCTTACAGCAAAAAAAAATATTTTTGTTAAATTCAGAAAATTGAAAAATGACACCTGGACACGGGAATCGAACCCGGGACCTTTGGATTAGTACGCCAATGCTCTACAAAACTACTAATACAAAGGTCCCGGGTTCGATTCCCGTGTCCAGGTGTCATTTTTCAATTTTCTGAATATGATATCTAGATGGAGTAATTTTCACTAAAAAGCATAAATCATAGCTTTGGCTATTTGACTCTATTTTTGTTAATATAAAACTAATATTTATCCAGTAGAATCAGAGTTTAATTTTGGCCACATGGTGATATCATCAGTTGTTAAATATCTGACATGAGTATAGCGGCATTAGATAAGAAACTTTTTGAATGAAAACAAAAACTTGTCATTAAATTCCAGGACTCACTTGACAGATATTCAACAACGATTGATATCACCATGTGAAGAAAATTAAACTCTATGTTTCTACGGGGTTAAATGCTTCATTTATTTCCCCCCAAAAAATTTACTATAAAAATTACTATAAAACTGCAAAAACACTGCTCTTTACTCGCATCCCCTAGATCCCCACCTTAAGGGGGGCCGCCTCGGTAAGCGAGAAATTTACTGCGCAGACGTTCAGCTCCAACGCAATATTTAACTCTACGATGCGTTATTTCAAAATATGTTGCATACCAAAATAAAGTCAAAAGATTCCAATATTGCTTCTTTTTCCTTAACAACCCTGTAGTTTGGATTTTATTAATAGAAAACATGTGTGAAAATGTGGCATTAGCTCCTTTTCAACAACTTTTTAATCATATTCACGGAGCTATGAGACTAGGTTTGATGAAAAAAGGGCTCTAGATTTAGCTCTTCCTCTAACAAATACAGTAATTCTTTGATAAGCTAAAAACGTAAAATTTTAAGATATTTGAGAATTAGCAGCGAGCTTTCCTTTTACCTTCAGATAAGAAGTTTCATAGTTTTATTTCCCTTCTTTCTTATTGTAATGAAAAAAAGGGCTGGTTTTAGGTGAATGGCGAAAGGGAGTATAAGCTCAAACATAATAGAGAATTTACCCGCCTCGGTGGCCTAGTTGGCTAACGCGCTAGTCGTGTTAAGCCCGACTGCTGAGGACGGGGAGATCGAGGTTCGAATCTCGGTCGGGTGAACTGGGGGTGGTTTTTCCTAAATGGTTTTCCACTCTCCCTC
>CABFWO010006860.1:0-30623 GCA_902155825.1 Timema genevievae | reverse complement strand
CCATTACACATTAGCGTAAGTGCGTATAACCCGAACGGGTAGTAAGACGCGGTGCTAATAATAATAATAATAATAATAATAATTATCATGTTCCTTTTTAAAATTATTTGATCATACAGAACTCATGTTGGTCTCCTATTGTACCCTCTGGATACATATACCCTGATTTTGGTTGGAAGAACAGTAGAGAAAATCAAAACATATTTCTTTACTTTGATAACATATTTTTATATTATTTGTGTTATTTGATAGGTATTGATAATATCTATCAAAAGTAACTTCTGCAGACGACATAACTTTATGTATGAATATATTAACATTGTTTTAGTAACTTTAGTAACTAACTTCTGTTCTTCCTACCAAAATCATACTTTTTATAGTCTATAGTTCTAAAGCCACAAATATTGTTGGAGACCATTTGCAATTATTTTATTGAACATATAACGTTTTACCATCTAAGTCTAAAATTTTGGACTTTAGGAAGAAAATATTAATAGACACATCAAATAAGTTTGGATAGCAATGCAAGCGGTCAGTGATGGAGAGGTTGTTGTTATAATCTTGGCCGGGTGTCCCAAGATGGTTTTCCTAAGTTTTTCCCACATAAATGTTGGTACACTTCCTCTAAAGTTCTACCTTCCTCATTCCTATCCCATTATTATAAATATGCGGATAGCTTGGATGTAGGTAGTAAGACGTGAAGCATACAATAACAAATACATTGTGGAATATGAATCCAGAGCCAGTCTTGTAAATCTCACTAAAACAGGTGTGTGATAACTCACATTGGTGGACACACAAACTAAATGTCAGGCTTGTCTATTCTAGTTTGCCGGCGACATGGAGGTGGCATTTGAACCTTGGCCGGGTGGTATTTTCCTAAGAAAATAGCTTCCCATGTGTTGGTTGTTAGATTTAATGTAATCTTAATAACAGTAAAGAGATGGAACTATTCATTCATGTATTTTAAAATACCTTCAAAAATATGCACGGACAAATAAACTATCACACAGTAGTTTGGTTAAGTTTGTTCATGTAAATATGTTTTTAATTTAATTTTTGTCACCACGTTTTGTTACCCGTTTGACTTATATGCATTTGTACTAATTAGAAATGTGTGAGGGATGAGGAAGGTTGCATTTAGAGAAAGGGTACCCACATTAGTGTAGAGAAAGAGCAGGAAAACATGTAGGTTAATCCATCCTCAGTACACCTGCTCAGGAATCAAACCCCAATCTTCCTGTCTTCAGCAGTCCAGTCGATTGTGAGAGTGACGCTTTAGACCACTCGACCATTGAACCGGGTATGTATTAATAACTTTCACAAATATGAGCTTGACAGTTAGTCTGCGGGACCACAGATGCGAGTAAGAATATTATTAAACTTTTAAACTTTATTGAAGCAATTTAAAGTTTTTTCGAAACATCTTGGACATTTTAGTTGTTATGAATTTTAAATGACTCTTAAGTTACTATATTAAGCATTGAGGATGAATTAAAATATACATTATTAATAATACTTTTGGAAAGGCTTAAACTCTCAAAACCTCATTACTGAATGGTCCTGAACTACTCTGCTTTCTAATACTGCTTTCTTTAACTGTTTACAAGAATTGTATGATTATTTTGCCATAACAGCTATTAAAATGTAATGGATATGGATAGCTTATTTTTTAAAATACAGCTACTTATTGAAAATAGCCAATTTGAACAAACATCTTACAGCTTGATTTTGGTTAGAAGAACATGTTAGGAAATTCAAAAATATCGTTTCGGGGTCAACATTTGATAATATTTTATTATATTATTTGTGTTTACTATATTTTGTGTGCTATCTTATAAGTATTGATAATATATATCAAAAGTGACAGTCGCAAATAACATGACTTGATGTATGAATATATTAAAATTGTTTTAGTAACTTAAGTAACGACCAATTACTATTCTTTCTACCAGAATCAGAGTATACGTCATACTCTTAATTACTACTAGACAAATTCTGAACCTTGTTCATTATTTTCATAATATACTAGTATTTACTCAATATGATTTGGTTAACTTCTGAATTGTGTTTTAAATATAACTTTCCTTTGTAAATATTCACTTTTAGTATAACAACAAGCTGTTAATTTTAATATTACATTAAAGAAGGCTTTGTTTCAGTTATTTATGGTTAGACTTGGTGAGAATACAGTAACTAACTTATTAATGATGACTTTAAGATCTCACCACACCAGCGTGGTGGCAATAGTGATAGCGGACGCAGCGGCAATCACAATTGCACACACGGAAACAATCAGTTCACAGCTCATAGCCTACAGACATCACATGTCTTTTTATAGAACTGCATAAAAACTTAACGCGACATTTCAAGGTAATTTGGTGAATACAACATAGAATCTGCAATGGATTTGTTTGAATATTTGCAATGGATTTGTTTGAATATGTACGTGTTAACTGTAGGAAAGGCATTAAAATAAATAGATCTATGTCTGCATCTTATGGATTAGACTGAAACACCCAATATAGGCTACTGTCTTTATTTGAACAAAGTTTTTTAAAATTCTAAGCATGAGCTTATTTTGAAATTGCATGTAGTAAGGACAGTAAAATTGTTATTTATTGTGGTTGTGTAATGTTACTAACAAATTTAAGAAAAAAATAATAAAAACAACTAAAGATCTGTAGCGCTCTGCCTATTTAATCCCAGATTCGATCTTGATTCCTGAAATTTTTGTAGTCAGCACATGACATCAAATATAACACCATGGAGCTTCACCATTTCAATAAGTTTTTCCAGTTAGACTAGTTGTGAATTCTAAATACCGGACACAGGTGATGTGGGTAGCGGTCAAACTCAACCTACAGCATCTGACCGCCACTGCGATGTAGAATGTTGCACTGGGTACAATGTTATCCACCTGTCCACTGCTGGTCTGAACATGTACATTAGATAACATAGGTTAAATTTGATCGCCAAATTCTTTGTGTGTGGAGATCTTAAGGCTTCATTAATAAAACTCCAATAAATGTGGTCGTTTATACAAAATTATTAAGTTTTGTAAAAAAGCTTGTTATAAAACTCTTGTTAATTTAGAGAACAACCTAATTTTTAAATAAAGTCATTTTAATAAAAGAAAATCAGAATTAATAGTCACATCCTTAATCTAAATTATATTGTGTAATAAGTACCATAAATGTCCCAGCACCATTGATATTTGATCAAATCTTGAAAATGCCACTGGTTTGCAGCAAAACATTTCCTACCATTTAAAAAAATACTTTTTTGCCGGATACTACTTTTCTTATACTAATTTTATTTAATTTGTAATTTATCCACATTAGAGTGGCTGTTTTGTTAGAAAAAATATGCTTTAAATAAGTTAAATTATCTTTTGGTAGAGATTCTTACATTTCTTATTAACAATATACAATTAAAATGTAAACATTAAAGTAAGTACAATTTTAAAACAACACAAAATTTAATGTTGACTTATTAAATTAAAATAATTAACACGTGTTCATTCAAAAAATTTAGTGTTTTTATAAACTATAGTGATATTGGTTTAAGAAATCAAAGAAATAAATATTAAGGTACAGGTATTTAATAATATATTATATTTTTATTTGCAAAATTGTTAATGTGAGCTATAAATATTTAACTTTGTCAAATATCAGTCCAATGATGCAGGGTCGTTTTAAAATAGGTAATATTTCAACAATGGGTTTCCCATCCTCTCCCCACACTAATGCATGCATTTTTATCTAAGTTTCCCTTCTCATTTATTCTCCTTAAATTAATTTTTTAGTCACCCTTTGATTAAATGTTCTTCCATAATAAAAGTTAGTATTCTCTAGTCTGCCCTTCCTGTTGTGTTCTCAATATACATTACAACAAAATAAATGGTACAGTGCACCACACATACTTTCTTGCTTCTTTACCTAAAAATGGAGACATTGTTGAAGAAACATTTGAAAATTTAAAAAATAAATTTACCAATAGCTCATACACAAATTGGTTTTACAAAAAATATATTTCAAATAAACGTTTTTTATTTTTAATAGTGCTACAACTTTTTAATGATAGGTTTTTTTCATATCTCAAAGAGCTACGGATATATGATCAGAATTGGATATGTGCATTTATGTGAAGTACAACATTATTATTAGCACTGCGTCTTACTATCCGTTCGGGTTATACGCACAAGTACAAAATACTTTGGATAAAAAATACCAAAGTGAAACAATATTTTACTATCATTTATTTTTATGTTTAAATATAACACTAATAAATAGATAATTTACTTTGTGGTTTTTTAAAATGATTTAACATTGTTGTTACTTCATACAAATGTGTGCACGTTTACTATAAATTATACCTACCTCATTCTTATACCTTTAGTGTAATTATTTGCAAATAGTACGTACGGGATGTAGGACGCGGTTAAAACATACAATTGTTACACTTTAATCTTATTATTATTTTTCTTTATACTTTTAATCTTTTCACAAGCGTTTATTACTTCTTATATTTTGATATTTTTAAACTTCTATTTCTTGTTTAATTATTTCTTGCCAGGCAAGAGCAAAGTAAGAGTAAAAAATCAAAATTCTTAACACATGTCAAGAAATTGCAACAACTTAAAACTATCAAATAAAATTAAGGGTATTTAATAATAATAATGTATTACGCCAACTTTGTTCGATTGTCTATATGGGACTAAACACGCCGCTCTAGGAGAATCTGGCTTCCCACTGAGTTGTATATTTTATTCCTGACATGCAACCCGCCTAGGACCCATCTTGCAATGTTGGATATGACAGGATCTTTATGACATTGATTGATCCTCGATTTTAATTTATTTGAGGCATTTAATGTGCACTGTTTGAACCGACAAATAGAATTTCTATGAGCGAGAGCGAACGAACCTATCAATTTTGTTGGGAGAGTTATTTTCATATACCTTCCAGAGTTCTTTAACACGCCACAATTGACGTGGGACCGACGAATTTACTTCCCTTGCAAAAGAAGTTGTGCTACTGGATTTTTATTGCTCAAGAAAAATCCGTCGACCCTGGTTGGGTTTGACCCCATGAATATCGGGTCTTGAGGCGAGCACTTTACCCCAAGACCACCGAGGTTAGCTGCCCTTAGTTGACTATTAACACAGTTCACAACTATAGCAATCAATGTCTACGTCACTCGTACACTTAACTCGCCACTGGTCCCCGCACACGACACACTGCGATGACCCGAGATACACGAACGACAAACTCACCGACCCACCCGTGGACACGCCGACCCGCTCGCTGGTTACGCCATAGACCACCCCTGTACACGCCGGTCCATTCACAGCTAAGAATCTGGAATTATCCATTTCTAGAATAAAATGAACGAATCCAGACTTGTGCCTTTTCCTCTCCCTTGTCCCCTCTAATCCCCCAGCCAAGCGAGACTGCCAATGCATACCTGCTAAACAAGGAGGGAGATAGAACAAGGAGCACATTTAGGGAAGAGAAGTGCACCGGTCCCACTGTTGGACACTAAATCTTGTTACACTACCCCCTCCTTAAGCCAGTTCGTACCGAACAGATATAATTAATCTCCAGGCTGGTCACAATCTTGGGAAACTTGAAGAATGTGACTGAGAGGGGTGAACTCTTGGCGATCTCACTGCTCTGCGATCAGAAGATTTAAGTCACAACTATTCGAGTGTCTGATAAACCTTAGTAGTCTACTGCAGCACCATTAAGAAGACGTGACCAGTGTGTATCTTTGGTAGCCCCCACTGCAGCTCTCGTCGTTAACCATTGTTTCTCCCAAAATCCGATACTTCATGTTCTGTTACACTCCTTAGTTCCTTCTTGCACTCACGCAATCATCCAGGTACTAGCACAAAACACAGCCAAATCTAATTCCATGCTAGATTCAAAGTCAACATTAGGTTTTTCTTGCCACATTTTGTCCGGTCATTATTCTTCTCGATGTCCATAAATGTATCAGTTCGTCAACTTAAAAACGAAGTAAGTAATTAATTTTTTTGCAACAAGTTTTTACTTGATCCTAGAGGAGATCCTGGACATCCTACTACAAAAAAACGCGTTATTTGATTGTTGTTACTAGTTGCCCTTTCAGCTGAAGTAACTTCACTTTGCTGCACTCTGTGGCTCCCCTTTCTTTGGCCAGGATCAAGTCACTCATACATTGGTCAAGAAGTGACAAACAAAGTCCACACTTGTCGATCCTTTAACAATCCAGTCGAGAACATTAGCCATAGCATTCGTCATGTTGATGTTCACTGAATCATCTACATCACTTACGTCGTCGTCTTCGGAAGCATAGTCATAAGAATCATCATCACCAACATTGTTGTCATCAAAAGCGTCGTCACCAACAGCCTCTTCACAAACATTGGCGTCGTCGTCGACAGTGTCATCATCAACGGCGTTGTTAACTCCAGCGTCGTCACCAATAATATTGCCAAGAACAGCTTTGTCACCAACAGTGTCGTTTGTTACCAACAGTAGCGTCGTCACCAAAAGTAGCGTCATCACCAACAGCGTCGTCACCAACAGTAGCGTCATCATTAATAGCGTCGTTGTCACTAACAGTGTCGTCACCAGCATCGTTCACNCGTCACCAACAGTAGCGTCATCATTAATAGCGTCGTTGTCACTAACAGTGTCGTCACCAGCATCGTTCACAGCGTCAGATTCTATCTCATGCTTGAAGATGGTACTCCGACTCTCTTGGGAACGCTCTGCCCTCACTTGGCTGCCTATTGATGATATGGCTAATTTCAATTATTCTTTCGTGCTGTTCAACGATGTCGTCTGTTCTGCCATCTAGTTGTTCAGTGACGCAGTTTGTTCCACCATATTTTTTGTCCATGACGCGGTTTGTTTTGACAAGGCTTGGATAAGAGCTGTAAAAGCCTGAATACCCACGGCCATTTTCCCTGATCTTATAAATCAAACAACACATCACCAATATCCCACTTCTGACACCAATATAACGCAGGACGCGCGCGACTGAGGGCCGCAAGCCGTTCAAACGTCGGCTGCTCGTCCAGTTCCCATGTATGGAAAGGTAGATCTATATGTCGTCCGTTATTGATGAGATTGAGCAGATTTATTCGATTCACATAGTTTGTTTTAATATGAGGTATTAACCAGGAGATTTTACTCAGATACATATTATGAGGTGTCTCAAGGTAGACTCTTTGTAATGCATTGTTGTCTTTTGTCGACTGAACGAGCACACGTTCTTGTTTAGCAACTATTATAATACGAGAATAGTCTCCAAAAAATTCCAATACGAAACGTAAAGGTATACGTACGTCCAAGATACCTGTTGCAGTATGTAAGCGTACTCCATGACTCCATCGTGCGTTTTCTAAGTACATCTCTTCCCATTTTGGTTCCTGAGCTGAGTTGAAAAATCGATCATCGATCGTTCGATCACCACCTCAGTAATCTTATATGTGTTTCTCTTGGAGATATAAAGTATCCCGTTAGTGACGATTCTAGAAGTACTCATAACCGCTCTATTATCTAGTAATAGTCTTTCTTTGATATGCAGAAGCAAACGACGTGGTAGAGTGCAAAAACCTTCTTGCTGGATAGATATCCTATGTTCGTTTCTGTTAGCTAACGAACTTGGAATGTAAGAAGCATAGGAAGCATACTGGAAACTAGTCAATGCAGCATCGAAGGCGGGAGGGCCTCCGATGTTTAGTATATCGACAGCATCATTTATTATTTTAGTAGCGAGTAACACACGCATCGTAAATAGAGTTTATAAGCTGGTGTTAATGCACATCGTTCAAGACGTCACGTCTCAACTATCGATCAAAATCTTCCAGCCCACAAGTACCTGAAGGAATGATACATTTTTTTCCACTGGGATATAATATTTTATCACGCCCATCAATGCTAGGTATGGAATTTAACGTTGACAGATTAATCAGACCATTAAACCATTCTTCACGACGATTCTCTTCTCCCAGCAGAATATGCTGAAAGTAACTTTCTGTCTTAACCTGACAGCGTAAGTTTCATACACATGTTTGTTTATTAGAATGAGTCGCTAGCACGAGTATTTAAGAGAAGTTAGACAAAGATTTCCACATAATACAGTATCGTAATCTCGATACCATTTATGATTATAAATGATTGGTATTCCTCCGAGATATTGTAAGAGCTCGAGCGGTGGTCCTAGATCGTCGAAACTGTCAAAGTATTTTCACGTATTCACGGCACCCAATGCATATCTTTACCGCGATCTCTATCGAGATTGATAATAGCACAACTATTCTTACACATTGATCCAGTAAGTAAGATGTATCTCCCGAACTTCTAAAATATAGAATTAGCCCTTTAGCGTACTTGTAGAGATCTGTTTCGGTAAGGGCTTGTTTATGTAACACTTCAATCAGTTTTTAGAGTACGGACAAAGATACATATCTTTTCCAATCGTGGTAGCCTCAAGTGTACGATTATGTCTCTGAGTCTCGCTCAATTGTTTCGTGTTTGCCTTGACACACTGCAAGACTCTCGTAATTCCTGCAGAACCTCATGCAAATGCTCCTAATGCACCAATCAGAGGTAATATAGGCAGGAAACCTCTTATTTATTCTTCCTCGTTATTTTGTTAGACAAACCATCATAACTTTAGCCTTCATCGCATTCGCTACAGCTCAAGCGGCAGATTTATTACACAACTTTGAATCTGGCGCGATAATTCTTTTCCAAGCTTTCTCTGTAAGTTCTAAATCTACGGTATGATGATCAGTCAGATCTTTTACTTTGGATTAGGTGATAACGTGCTGTATACAAGCTCGGTCCAACTCGATATTCAGGGATCCCCTCGTTTTAAACGTTTTGTTAACTGGTCCACAATATTGGTATCTAGGTATATGCGCCTCAAAAGGTAATTTATTGATAATCTTGTTCAGCAGTCCACCTCCCTTTCTTCGCTTCATGACACGTACTGATTGACGTTTATATATATGACCATGATAGTTGACAGGTGTCTTGTGAAACAGACAGATTCGTTACCCGTGCATGATAACGATCATGATAACGGTAAGGCCTTACCTCAGAGGCACGATAAATTGTATCATTCGCAGGCCTCCAAATTTCGGGAATACATATGCTATGACAAGTTTGATTGAGTAACAGAACGGATTACGGTTCCTGTATGTTTACTTTAAATTTTTGTACCAGCCCAAGTATCAACGTTTATCTCAAGTCCTCAAACTCTTCGAGGGGATGGGCTGTTTTCCTTTTTCTGACGATGAGATCACTCCACCATCCGAGTCCAAGCCCCACTTGTATTCAGTTTCGATGATCTCGCTTGCGATAAACAGTATAACATACAGGCCTATTTCTCTATAGGACTATAGACTTTTTATATCTATGCCAGACTTACTCTTGAATTACCAAGCAGATGCTGAGACATAATGGTAATATGCTAACTCTTTTCAAGATAGAAGATACAAACTTGAAACGTGTCTACGAATATTATCTTTCAAAAGTTTAAGGAAATATGTTTGCTATGTTGGAAACACAAGTAAGATTTTCTAGCCTTGAGTAAATATCACGAAATCAACAGGGGATGTTAACGCTACGGGCTTGATACATTTATCTTAACCGATTAATATGTACGTAGATTCAGTTTATGGTGAGACATTAAGTCGTCCATATAGAAATTTGGACACAATCTCTACAAGTATAAATCCGTTAGTGGGGAGGGGGAGAAAATCTAGCTCTAAGCCCAAGCGAATATAAAAATGGAGGATTGAGGAGGATCATAAAAAACGAAGTTCCAATCGCATCAAAAGACTGATGCTTGTAACAATACGCCTATAGGATGGATCATAAACATAATAATGAATAGATACACGCTCTCAATACTACCAGAGATATTATCAAAGGACAGATAGACTCATTGATCGAAAATTTGGAGAAGGATCGATCTATGCTTACCAAATTTTAAAGGAGCAGGAAGAAAGTGATGGAAGAAATATGAAAACTATCCCAACAATAGAAAGACCGTCTCAATAAGACAAAAACAGCGATATATTCTATAAGTCCTAAGTTTCTCAAGTTGGAGGAGTCTTTCACCATACAACAGAGAGTTTACGCTGACCTATACAATATGGTGATGAGAGGTATCATGATGGTAAAAGTGACGGGGGACGATCGGTATTACGATGAAGAAGGTTTAATCTTGCGAAATATTGCTTTACCCGTATTTCTTTCAGATGCAGCATCTAAAGCCTATGTAGACCAGATGTCTTATCATGGTTTCGTCTACATTTACTTATATTCAAACCGTATCAGGAAGAATACGAGAAATTTCTAAATAGCTTTAACTATGGAACCTTGCTATAATTTCAAGAAAGCCGGGATCGTTTCCACAATGGTTGTACATTTAAAAAACACTAGCTGTATATTGAATCTCAAACCTATTAGGGGAGTACCTTTCAAGGTGTAAGAGGGTGAGTCCATAGCTTTCATGTTGGAGGGATACAGTAGGGTGCAAATTAACTGTGACAAGTTTAGATTTTCATTAAATTGTCATATTACCAAGGTTTGGTAGTTTAAATCCAGTGGTATATTTTTGGAGGCTGACCTTGAACAACATAAACACAGGTTTTTACTGTTTTTATACAAGTGAAACAATTTTTACTTACAATTGAGTGATGGAATTAGTGAAAAGCGTATGGTGTTTTCTGCTCTTTATTTAGTTAAGTCTTTGATTGTGTTCGTGAAAATGGACATTTCCCCCCAAAACAGGGCAAATATTGTGGCTCTTAAAGAGCACGCCTTTAAGATTTGGAGAGATATTGATCCTGCTGTTGGTTTAGGACAATCTAGTGTTTCCAGAATCATCAATTTACATAAAGATTTGGGATCGTTGTCTCTAGAGAGAAAAGGAAAATGTAGAAGAAAACGAAAAACAACTCGAATAATTGAAAATATTATAAATAGTAACATTCATCCACACAAGACACGTAAGTACCTTCAAAGATTTATTAACTACTGGTATTGACATTGATTCATCAACAGTAAAAAGCAGGCTTCTTGAAGCTGGGCGGAAGGCTATAAAGCCGATAAAAATACAGTTATTGGAATCTGCTATGAGGAAGAAACGTTTGGCATGGGCTAAAAAATACAAATCTTGGAGCTGCGAGGACTGGAGAAAAGTAGTTTTCTCTGATGAATCACATTTGTTTGTCTAAGGATACAAGCCGACCGTTGTTAAATGAAGCAACGATGAACCAATCAGAGATGGACATTTTCAACAAAGTGTTAAGCACTCTCCCAAAAAGATGTTTTGGTTTTTTTTTCACACCAAGTGGATCTGGGAGTCTAGTTCCAGTTGAAGGGATGATGAATTCATCAAAATATATCGAAATTCTAAAAAGAAGAACTATGCCATTCATGAAGAATTTTGCTAAAAGTGATGGCATGATTTAGCCTCATGTCACAACTCAAAATCAGTCAAGAAATGTATGCAGGAAAACAACATCTCTGTCCTTAATTGGCCTGGAAACTCTCCGAACCAAGCCTTATTGAGAATTTGTGGAGTATTCTCAAGAAACGACTAGCAAACTGGACTGTTCGATAAAGGAACGTTTAATAACTAATGTAACAACGGTGTGATTTCATGACGAGCCACTGAAAAAAATTGTTCTAGGCTGGCGGAGTCAATGCCTAAATGTATTCAAAAAGTCATTGCAGCCATGGTTGGATCCAGATCATTTTCATAGTGGGGTCATAGTTATAAATAACACAGTTACTTACAATGTTAGATTTCTGTTTAAAGCTATTTAATAATTTATCACTCATATTTGATCTTATGCATGTTTTAAACCGTGATCACTCTCTCCAATTTTTAAAATTCAGATAGTTTTTATAAACTATTTGGAGTGGCTCTCCTTCTAAACAATTGTTTGAAAAATGGTTTAATATAAAAGCTATGAATAGTCTTTGCCTTGATTAAAAAAATAGATTCTTTAATAAATTATAAGCCATTTAAAAGTGTTCCTCACCTAATTTTTTTTAAAAATTTGGATGCCCTTCGAAGCTATTTAGAGTGATCCTCACCTGCATTATTTACGATGATTAGATACCTCTAGAAGATAATCTTTGAAGTGTTCTTCCAGTGACAAAATTTTGAAAATTGAATTATTTCAGAAACTAGGCTATTTGGGGTGGTCCTTGCCTGAAAATTCTTCAAAATGACATGCATCTAGAAGATATTTGGAGCTGTACTCCCCTAGATATTTTTGAAATTTGGATGACCTTGGAAGCTATTTAGAGCTTTCCTCCCCTGAATTTTCCCGCCAGTTAGATGCCTCTAATATAGTATTTATTTGAAGCGGTCTTCTCCGCCAAATTTTTGACAATAGAATGCATCTAGAAGTCATTTGGAGTTTGATTTAAGGTCATCTTTCAGCTTCATATTCGATAATATCAGAGGATTTGAAATACATCTAGGTGGGTAATTTATTCCAGGGAGGGGTACATTATTTCTAGGGGGGCAGAGTCCCCCACAGTTCCACCGCTCCTGCTGTCCACACATACTATATTATTCGGTATTCGTGGATGAACTGCTCTCAGGCGATTATTAGTCTTCTTTGATGTGTGGTAGTCTACCGTCTCTATGAGGAACGATGTTCCTTACTCGCTGTGTACTACAAATATTCATACATGAAAACGAATATTTTTTCCACACTTGCGTGAGTCATATCGAACATTAATTAAACGTGAACGAATAACGCACATGTGGACCCGGCTTAAGAGGTTCCTGTGCGTAAAAAGATTTTAAAAAAATGGTATAATTTATCTCTGTTGTATATTTCTTTCTAAAGTTTGAAATTTCATTTTGTTTTTTTTATTAATTTTCTAACTTTACCCTCCCTCCGAACGTTATCAGTAGACAGATAATGGAATAGATTTTAAAGATCTCATGGCAAGAAAGAGGATCAATAATTATTATTCGACATAAAGCAATGTCAAGATAAGTGTAGTTGAACAATTCATTCGAAAGCTCAAAAACATTATGTGGATAAGATTCCCATCTAAAGGATCGTATCGATGGATTAATATGATCGATTCTTTATTCTACAAATATAATCTAACAGTAGACTAGAATATCAAGAAGAGACCGATATACGTTAAGGACGATAGTATTTTACGTACCGTCTTTCTGCATGCTAAAACGATTGATCCTACACCGATCAAGTTTAAATTAGGATATATTTCGTATCAGTAAGCATAAGGACATTTTCGCAAAAGGGTATAATGCAAACTGGTCGGTATCTAACTGTTCTGAAGCTTTCTTCTTGTATTCGCCCACGCAGGGCCATCGCGTCAATTCGCGCCGCTCGTTTTCGTTCGCTCACGTAGGATAGCGTCTTAAGCCATGCGGCCACCGAAGCAGGTCATACAAACTATTCGGACTGCAGATTTTGTTTACCTAGTAACACTTAGTAAATATTTTTTCACAAACTATAAAATAAAAATTATATTAGCCAATGTTAAGACGGCGTTAAGATAAAAGTGTAAATGTGCAGCTATCTGAAGATCTTAGTGCATTCACTATAACGGCACGCGGTTGTTTCCGTCCCAGCGTCCTTGGTTCGGATACTGACCAGAGTAGTATACTGCCTGATCGCCCTGGATTCACGTGCATCTGTTACATCTCACTGCTAGATCTAATTACTAATTTAAACATTCTATTTTCGGGTGCCAAGTGGTTTCACGTTTCCTACCAACGATAATACTGGGTATAATTTAAATGTAAGATAACATAAATTAAAGATCACAAATTAATATTTAGGATTAATTTATTCTACACTTTGATTCTGGTTATAAAATCATGATCATAAATAATGTAAGTTGAGTTGGAGTGGCTGCGCGAGTGTGTAAGACACGTCCGATTTGTATGATGGTATGATCGAGAGCGTCTAAGACACGTCCACACGTATGTTGTGATCACAAGTATTATTCCAATGGCTGCTGCGAGGACTTCTTGCGATCCTCACTGCGTTCCCTTGGACAATTTCACTTCTTAGAAAGAAATCGACCAATGTCACTTTATTTCTCACTTAAAAAACTACAACTTGGTTCAGGGAGATCTTGTACAATTTGTCCTGTTATTTACTGATAGTTTTAAGGAAGAATCGTAAATACTAAAAAACACAATCTGTATTGTACCCTTATTTGAGAAAGTGAGACCAAGCTACTTTCTACTATGTCCACTAAGGGCCGTTTCACACGAGCCAATTATTGCCCGTCAACTATCGCCGGTCAACTATCACTATGTAGATTATTAACATAGAGGTAAATTGGATGTTTCACACAAAGCAACAGAGTTTCCCGCCTTGTCAACAGTCGTTCAAAAGTTACTCACTATTGGCGATTTGTGGAATAGTTGCCCGTCAGGACAACGATCGCCGGCCAGTATCCCAAGTGGTGCCAACCTCCAAGCACCTGTTGAATTTTATTCTTGGTATAGAAAGTTGTCTGGTTATCTATTGTAGGTTTGTTTTTGACTGTATAGTTTTTAATAAATATTTATAATTATTACATACTTCACTAGAAATGTATTTAAGCTAATCATAAGTAATGTAAAGTGATTAGGGAGTTTCGCCCATAGCTCTGGACCCCTTTCAAGGATATTTACATATTTTTTTACTGCTATTATTAAACATCTAGATTAAATTGTTTTATATTAAGGCTTGAAAGTGCCATCTTTTCCAATGAGAGAACATTCTGATGATTAATTAATGTGTAGTTAAAATTATATCACTCAACGCCAAAGCTCAGTAAGTACCGCGTCTGACACTGAGCCAAGGGGTCCCGGGTTCGATTCCCGGCATGGCCAAAAAATGTATCATTGGTAAAATGTGGATGTACCCTCTCACAGTGATGAACTGGCGGTCTGGGGGCTGGGTGGTGTGTTTGTTCTAGATTTAAGGAGCCACAAAAAGGAACCTCGTCCTCCGAATCCATATTAACTGACCTATTTTTTTATTTGTTCTGGTTAAGTTTATATGGATTTTTCTTTCACAGAGCAAAAGTTTACCGGTAATTGTTGCCTGGCGATAGTTGTCTCGTGTGAAACGGCTCTAAAACTCATAAATTCTGCTTAAGTTAACATGAAATATATGTTATTCTTCACCGCAAATTACAATAACGGGGGATCAACACTCTCTGACCCCCCAATATCTACGCTACTAATAATTACTGTGGTGACCAAATTTGAAATTAAAAATAAAATATTTGTATTAATTTAGTTGGAAAAAGTATCACACTTTTGCAATGGTTGACACGAAATCACTCAATTAAGGATGCAAGGGGTGTACAATATTAAAATATATTAAGGTCTTTAATAACCCTATTAGCTATAACTACGATAATAACAATAAAACTATGGAGTTATGGAGTATGTAGTTTAGATTTAATGAGTTTTTTTAAAAAATAAAACAGCTCCACATTTGACCGAGGAGAGGAGGTGTTACATCAATTGAATCGGCATTTGGAATAAGGAAATAAACGCCAAAAATTGAAAATCGAGTTTTCACCAGAATCGATATTTTGAAGGTTAGGCACATCGATAGAGTGCATAAAAGCAACCAAAACCAATTCATAAAGGTTTGAAAAACAGGTCTGAAGTTTCCGTAAGTTGGAAGAAGGAAACAAATCCGGATATATTTCCTTCTTCCAACTGCTTCCTCGCAGGGCTATGACGTGGCAGCCAAAACTAGATTATTCCTGTCCATTTTCTTGTCCTAATTTAGTTTTTGAACAGTTTGATAACGTGATTGTGTGTTATTGTTAGATGTTACTTTCAATAATTTATTCGATATAATGTCAAGTCCATCAGGTTCCAAGAGTGATTCATAAGTGGCTTCATCATTCGGAAACAAGCGGAAAAAAGGAGTTCGCAATATCCACAAATACAAACGTGAAGTACAGAAAAGACAGCGTTTACATGGTCAACAATACGTCAGCACCTCCACAGGTAATACAATTCCTGCAAAATCAAACACCAATGTTTCGTGTTTTTGTAAGCTTAAATGTACAGACAAATTCTATCCTGAAGAAAAGAAATATTTTCTCGATTACTTATACGATGGACGAAGCAAAAATGAACAGGATGCATTCATAACAGGTGAATGTGAATAACATTTGAAGGTTTTTATTGACTTTTCCCTTTATTTTACTAATCACTTTTAGTGAATGGTGATTCCTAACTACTGAGACTGTGTGATATAATATTAATTTTATTTAGCCATAGTGGGGCAAAATATTTTTCATTAATACAAAGAAAATTGAAAAAGAATATGACAATACCTACTTCAGAAAATATAAACCAAATAATATTAATCCTAGATTCCATCAGATAGTTTAATTTTTTATTCTTTATATTACTTGTGAATAACATTTGAAGTTTTTAATTGAGTTTTTCCTTTATTTTTCTAATCAATTTTTCCATCAGTTGGAAGAAAGAAACATATCCACCAACTTATTATAATTTTACGAGTTAAAGTACAGTACCTGAAAAATGTCAGAACACTGGAAATGGATCAGAATAACGTTCTGAATGTTCAGTAAAAAAATTGTTTTGGTTGAATCAAGAAAACATATTTTATACAGTTTTATTTAATTTCTCAATAAACAGGTTTTTGGATTTATTTCCTTCTTCCAAATGCCGATTCAATTAAAGATCACTAACCGCACCTCATAGCAGCTAATTGGAGATCAATCACCACCCTCTTTGGTCAGAGTAAGGTAAGATAGCCGCTCACCTCTTGCTCCCTTACTAACCTTGGCCTAAGCGCATCAATAGAATAGCATGACCTTGACCTCCTAATCATCACCCGTATGAACCTTGCACGAAATAACACACGCTGGTACTCAGAAATGCCTCTATGTTGCCAAAGCGTCGTCCTTGTTAAAAACAGCAACAAAGTAACAAGTGAATGCAGATAATAGATTTACTACTTCTAGACTACTTACGCCCTCTTATGCTCCCTATGCATCTGACGCAACCAACATTTATCTTTGGCTGTGAAATAATTGGAACCCCCAGCACATGCGCAAAATTCTGCTGATAGACAGCACATGCGTAGCCATTTCACTTGAGCAGGACTCGAGCAAAAGCTCTTTGTGGTCATGACGTAATTAAGGGTCAAAGTGTTACTGGTTGAAGCACGTGATAGTCCTGTAGTCTCTAGATTTAATGCACCTTCTATTAGTAATAATTCTATTATGCCCACAGCCAACGAGGAGAGGAGCAAGGTTGCAGAAAAAACAAATGTGGGATAGGGCCTTGATAATATGATCAATGTCACAACACAGATTACTCTAGGTTTATTTTAATGGACAAAATTAGTTGGAATTACTCAATTCTTGGAAAAGACAACAATGAAATATGGAACTTAGCTTTTATGAGCACCCGCATTGGGTTACGGGCAGGTCATTTTTCAAGAATTTCTTGCCCACCCTCCCCCTCAACTAACATTAAAGTGTCTACCTATCTATCCCCCGACCTTACTACACCACTCAAACCCCATCACAACTGTTAAATAAGATAGAAACGAACCCTTCCGTCGGAAACGTGGGAAATTTTAACAATATAAAAATGAAAAAAATTAAATTCATAAAAAACACTAATTAAAATCTTGTTTTATTATTAACATATTATTAATTAGGGAGAAAAATATAAACTATTCTTAGTATTAAGTGTATGGGTTTAAAATTACGAACGAATAAATTGTGTTTAGTATCTAATTTATACAAACTTATTAATACAAATGACTGAAATTATGTAGTTTTTCACCCCCATCTGTATTTAAAATAAACAATTTAACGTAAATTATATTCTAAATTTCTTATTTTAATATTTTATTCATCTTAAAATGTAGAACCATATTTTCATATTTGTATTAATTTTTGTTAATGGCAGCAATGTAAATTGTGAACTGTGTTCTTCTTTTCATTGTAAGAGACATATTGTGTTAGGTACTTTTATCTATCCATCTTTCCTGTATCTTCATCAAAATATAATATCTCCCTATTTTAGTTTTTCTGTGCGAACGTTATATTTATATTGACTCAGTATTATTATTATTATATTTGATAAAGGTATTATTTCTAAAAATCTACCATCTGGAATTTGAGAGAATTTTGCAATGCCGAGGATTTTGATGCTACATACTACATAATCTACTCCTTTTTTTACTCGCTATGAGCCAAGCCGATCACGTAGTAGGCAGATTTAAGATGTCTTCACACTTATAGGACTGTGCGCCGGTCGTATGATGTCGGTTTCATTCAGAGCATGGTAGCAGCATGGTCGGCACACAGTCCCGTGACCATGAAACAAACAATGGTCTTACAAGGTGAATAAGGTTTTTTTATACTATGGGGAAGCCCTTCTTACCGAAAGTCAGGAAATCTTTCTAACGAATAGAAAGAACAAGACCAGAGTCATATATTTGCAGTCGCAGGAACTATAAAAAACAACTTCTGTGTTCTGCAAGCTGATAATGAGTCCAGCACCCTCATTGTCAACACAGTAATAACATCAGCCAATTCACAGCAGACGAAACTTGTTGGTGAATATGTAGATCTGTTGGAATTAATTATTTCCTAAGTTCCTGAGAACCAGCACTTATTATTTTTTTAAACCAGGATAACCTAAAAACCGATAGACTGATAATAAACCAAAGGCAAGACATCAAGACTTCAAAATAATTTACTTTTCGCACACGTGGTTAGCGGTCGCGACACCTGGTCAGCTTTCAGTCATAAAAGAAAAGCCACGTTGATGAATTTTTATTCTTTAAAAAAGTGAAGACATTCTTACAGTAGTAAATGTATTTAATGGTGAAAATGCCAGTCAAGAAGAAATCCGCCGAATAGGAGATATTTTCGTTCACGGTTTGTATTGGGCGAACAATCTGAAAAGTCGCTCAATGAATATCGATACAAATGTTTTAATCACGCTGTGGCTAATAAGGAAACGTAAGTGAGATTGGACACTCAACCCCCGCCATAGCAGACGCAGCTCACATGAATTTCCTTAGGAACGGGAGGAAGTTGCCACCAGAAGTTTGAGGATGGAAGATAACTGCCTATACACACGCTGCTGCCGTCGGCTCTCGATGAACTATTTAAGGTGATGTTGTGCGCATGTTTAAAGGGTTGTGAACGTTGATGTTCATGCTAAAAGGCGGGGCTGATATGCACCCATCTTTGCACCAATTGCACTAGAATAGGATGCAGTAATTACTCCAAACCAATTGTAGAAGTAGTTGATCTTGAAAAAAAAATCGATGAAGAAAATGATTGTGATTAGACAGCAAAAACGGCTTTGGCTTTTTCAAAATGTAAAAATGTACACAGTACACACGGTTACGTGTGTATTATTATTATTATTATTATTATCATTATTATTATCATTATTATTATCATTATTATTATTATTATTATTATTATTATTATTATTAGTGAGAATGTAAACACAAATGTTTGACGTGTGTCATTTGTAATAACTTCAGTCCTTGTACTTCGTGGATGGCTATTGGGGAGACCACGTTATAAAACCTTGCTGTTGGCCCCACCTCCTCAAGCAGAATCTAACTCCTTTTGCACCGGTTGGGTAAAAGGTGGTGTGGAAATGGACTTATCTATGGGCGTAATTCTAAGATTTTTTCGGAAGAAGAATTGAACACAAATTAGTGTTTTAAGTTTATGATGTATGATGCAATGCAGGATATCACTATGCTAACTCTGAATAGAGATCGCCCATTTCGGTAATGGGGTAAGGGGGTCTCATCCAGTGGCAGCGATTGGATGCCAATAGTGGGGGAGGGGGGCTGTAGGGGACAAGAGGGAAAATATACTATGGGGGAGGAGGGAGATTGTGGAATACCTGACAGTAAGACGTACAGCCTCCCCGAGTCATCATGTCCCCTGCCTATAGTTTTTTCTAGCAAACATTTAATAATTGACACGCATTTATACTCTCTATCTTAAATATATATCTCTCTTATATATATATATATATATATATAAAATATAGTTTACATGGCAGGAAATTATAGCAAGGGAAATAAATCGGTAACATATTTGGCTGCACAAAATATATACTAACAAAAAGCAAACATTTATAAATGTATTTACATTATCATTATGGAAAAGCTATATCAAAATATGTTGCTTCTTAAAAAGGTCTTTGTTTTTAACATTTTTGACACATGTCTTAGTTTTTGTCTATAATTCACTTCTAATCATTAATCTAGTTTTAATTGTGTATTATCACTGGCAAGAAACACCAACTGTGCCAAATGTTCTTGCTTTGTTGTGTTTCTTAAATACTTTTTAACTCTTTTAAGAATACTAAAGGATAGTTCTGTTTAAGCTGTAGTCATAGGAATTGTTAAAAAAACTCAACAGTCTCAAAAGTTTCGGGTATACACCTTGAATGTGGGAATTTCCAGACGTAAGCTCCAACATTAACATGGAAATTAGTTTGCGGCTGGTTTTTTAACGTTCTTTCCAGAAGAACATATCAATTTATGCAGATCATCTGTCACTCTCAACCGCATTAGATTCTTATACAGGGTGGTGCGTGGGAACGGGCGATTTTAATAACTGTGTAACGCAACTTTAAATAATTTTAATTTCCCTACAAACATGGCTATCTAAATGCTACAACTATGCCATTTATCACTTATTTTACATAAAAGTCACTTCTTAAAGATAACATCCTTGTGATGGCCACCTTCTCTTCTTAAGAATTCCTGCATTCGTGAAAGTAAGTTCGTCGTAACTCGCAGCAACGTCTCAATGGAGATCACTTCAATCTTTTAATGAAACTTTCCTTCAGTTCATTAATGCTTTGAGGACGATGAGCAACCACTAGTCCCCATAGAAAGAGATCACACACCGAAAGATCTGGTGATCTCGCAGGCCAAACGATATCGCCGTTCATGGTCATGAGGTGGTTTCCAAAAATTTCTAGTAAAGCGACGATTGAGATTCTTGCAGTATGAGCTGTAGCTCCGTCCCGTTGAAACCATGTGAACTCAAATCACTGGATAGTTCTTTAGTTCATTGCTAAGAAACGTTTGAACCATGTGAACTCAAATCACTGGATAGTTCTCTAGTTCATTGCTAAGAAACGTTTGAACCATGTTGACGTACCGTTCTGAAGTTACAGTCATCGCGCGGTCATTGTCATCCTCAAAAGAAATACGGCCCAATTATTTCTTTCGATGACACCGTACACCACACTGGAACTTTTTCACTATGTAAAGGTCGCTGGTGTAAAAGGCGAGGTTTCCCCGCAGACCAGTACCGAAAGCTATGTTTGTTATCATAACCATTTAGATGAAATGGGGCTTCATCAGACATTCAAAGATTTTCCAGGGAATTTTAATTTTCCTTATATTTTGCTAAAAATTGTTCAGCAAAAACAACTCTCCTATTGAAATCACAGGCATGTGACTACCTGAATCTTGTACGGATGTAGCTTTAAATCTGAGAACAATATTCTAGCCAAAGTGCGGTGAGAAAGACCTAATGACACTGAATGTTGACGTGCAGAACGCTGTGGACTCCGCATGAACGAAGCTCTGACTGCTTCGACAGTTTCTGGCGTTCAAACACTATTTCTTGGCCCTGGATGCTTCTTTCTCAATACTAAAGTCTGAAACCCATGTCTTTACAGCGTGAGATTACAGAACCGGATAATGACGTCGAAGTTGAAAGTGATGCCGAAATTCTCGTGGTGAGCCTTCATAACAATCATTGTTTTTGTAAAATGCTTTTACGGCAAACGCTCGATGCACACTCGACCACTGCTACATGGTAACTAAACGGCATTGACTGGGGAACATAATGAAGCCATCACAGTCCTGCAAACTTAAACTCTGGCCTTGAAATGAATTATTCAAAATCGCCCATTCCCACGCACCACCCTGTATATAACAACAAGCTTATTTGACTTCTTCAGCGTCGACAGATCCATGTATAAATGAAGCAGGGAACAATGTTTACATCTAGAAGTCTTTTTTAAAAACGCGACTTAAAATGTGTCTTTTCAAACACTTGTTTAGCGAAATTGAGCCCAAACACAAATTAAAATTTGATTATACACAACATAAAATCATGAGCCTCATCATAAACCTTTAGATCAGTCGCATCAATTCCTTCTAAAGTCTGTACTATTTATGGCAAATCCGAACAACAGTAATATTTTTTATACAACCACAAGAGCAAAATTTAGCGAATGAATATAACAATGGGCATACATAACGTGTGGATTCTTTTTTTTAATCTTACTGCCAAACCTATAGCGATATCATATTTTATTTGTGATAGTTGCCCTGTGATCGGGCATCAATTATAGATGATATGGGATTTCATTGCCCCGCGATTGGGCGCCAATTATAATGATTCCGGATTTTATCGATGATGATGATGATTATAATAATGTGGACCCGTGTATGCCTTACGGTGAGCAGTAAGTATAACGAAACCGGGTTGTATGATGATGATGATTATAATAATGTGGACCCGTGTATGCCTTACGGTGAGCAGTAAATATAACGATACCGGGTTGTATGATGATGACGCGCGTGCATGCCTTACTACGCACTTGTTATCACACGACTATGACGATTTGATTTTATGTAATTCGATTGAAATAAGTAAAATTTGATGTGTATACAAATTTATTGATTTGATTACACTTTCACTGTTATAAAATTGACATTGATACAGTTCATTATTAATTTCCTAACTGACGCTGAGAGTCAGAGCTAGTGATGTTCAAAATTTTGTTTTCTGTGATATTACAATGTTCTGTATTCTGAGTACTGTGTATGGTATGGTTTCATACGCACAAGCTGCTTATATATTATCTACCCCTTGCTTCATGGACCCCTTGTCACCGGTATTAAAACTAACTAATAGGAGAACTCCCGGCAACCTGATGTTGTAAAGGCTAGCTTCCTATTGGGTAGAGGGAGCCAGCATTTCACATGATTTTCAAATCCAATGGAGTTGGTCTTTTAAAGAAAGTAAGTTTTAAAACGCAATATATTGAAATTACTTCTGAAAGCACGTGATTCGATGAGGTATTAAAAGGAATCTTTACATACAGTTCTTTAAAGAAAAATACAGTTCGTCCATGACTTTTTGAATATATGAGAGGGGTCCAAAACAGTATCATTACACACCTTAATAATTATATTCCTGAAATATTTGCTGCCCTGTCATAGCGTTGGGATACAATGCTAGAGGGATCTAGGCCTACAATGGCTTGCCATATGTAAAATCTGTTTTGTAAAAAGCAAGACATCTTTCTTCAATTTTAATTGATCCGTGACATAATTACGAGAGTCAATTGTTAATGATTTTCTGTATGGTGCTTCATCTAACATAACAGAGAAATTCTTGTTTTTTCAATTATTATTAATACATTCAATTATGCTTTTTATATTTGATTGGCCATAATTTACAGTATTTCATTTTGTACATCATGATGAACATAATTAAAGTACTTTTTTCGTTCCAAAAATATCTTCTTCAAAAGCAAATTATCTGACTATCGCGATTTCAACAGTTCTACAAAATTACCCCGATTATCAGAGGACCTCGTATAGCCTTGTATAGCAAAAAATGATAACGTTTCAAACATGACCTTAAGGTTAGCCATGTTTTTAAATCACTTTTTCTTTACGGTGGGAAGAAATCATAACTGATGCACTATCTTTAGGCTTTAGACCCTCTTTTTCCAGCGTTGTAAAGCACTAATATGAGAATAGGTACGTTCATGTTCTTGAAAACGTTGAGTTGCCTTTTTTTCCAATTTTTAAATTGGTTAGAAATAAATATTTCATCATAACAACCACTACTAGCAAATAAGTGACATGTAAAGCAAAAGGCTTTGCTACCAGATACATTGCACTCAAGCCATTCAAATTGTATACATCATTCATTTAAAAATTTTCTTCCTTTTGTCTCTGGAAACTGTGTCAGAGCAGCTTGTAACGGGCCATCTTAAAAATTCAAGAGCAGCATGTTTGCCACAAAGTGGATCTCTACTATGAAGGCGAGGCTGAGACTGGTTAACATCTGAAGACTGTACAACTTCAATGGGTTTGTTCACCTGGCTCTCACAAAAGGAACTAGTCGAACATTCACGTATATCAACACAGGTAAAAAGTAATGGCTACAGAAGTAGTATCTACTGTAGCGGCAGAAGTTTGAGAGTCACCGCCTTCTTCCTCACTCGTGACATTGACACGTGAAACAACAGCAGTCAACAACACTATAAAGCATCACTTTCACAAATACGCTAATAACAAAACAAATAACTCTCAAAACTTTGCAGGAATGGCAAAATATTGTAAAATTCAAAGACACTGTTCTAACGGCTATGGATAGTGCGCAGTGTCTCAGTACGCATCAGCCAATTTTAAAGAGCTACATCCTCCTTGCACAGTACATGAATTCCCACAAAACTAATTAATACGTACTAATTTGAATAGGAAGTTGGAGTGTTATAGAGGTCAGGATCGATGCATATCCCACACCCCCGGGTCTGGGTGTTACCATAATGGCCGCTGCAATAGATATATATTTCCTTTGGAAATTCGCTAAAAAGCCTAAAAAAGGTGCAAGGCAACTGCGCCCCTTGCCTTCCCAATCACCGCCCCTACCCCTCACCTATGACCATGAGCTTACCTTTGTTTCATTACATAACTTACAACAATATAAACATGAATAATGCTATAATTTAACTGATCATAATAGGAATCCCAACTGTATATCTAAGATAACGAGAAAAATAAGAAGCAATATTAACAAAGTTCTAGAATTATCGATAAATTTTAATAAACAATAAAATGAACCCAACGAATAATGATATTAAGGTAATGCCCATCCAAAAGTCACATAGATTGTTAAATCGACAACATGGCCTACAGCGCAGTCGAAAGAAGAAATCGATTGAATCGAATCGATACAAGTTCAAGCATACTAGATTACAATGTAAACATAAGCACAAGGCAAAATGACGAAATTATAAGACCAATAGACTTAAGACTATATAGACCGAGCTTGTCTATAGTCCAATTTATGTAGGAAGATTCTATTTGAAAATGCAAACTTTTATTTTGATGTCAAAAATTTGAGCATTTTACTATATTGCTAATGTTATTTTGTAGGTATGTATCAAAAATATATATAAAAAGTGACGGATGCAGATAAAGTCTATGAATACGTGAATGTAAATCTAATCATTTTACTAGTTGTTAAATAAGGTTCTTCATATGAAAATTGGACTGTAATCATTACAGGGCCAGTCCTAGGTGATTGGAGGTCCTTCTGAGAACTGTAGAATATGTGGCCCATCGAAAAAATTACAAAATACAAAAATACAAAATATAAAAATTACAAAAGAGCCGAGCAGTCCAATCGCATAGCAAGTTAGACAATATGAATGAGAATAAAAAAAAACATGATGCTTTAGATTTTCTTCAAATCATCTTCGCATCAATCAACGCATCAACTTCACTTTTTTCTTTCAAGAAGAAAGACAACATCAAAGTGAATATAATGATCGACAAACGATACAAAATTGTTTTTTCCGTCATGAGTGGGAAGAGTAATCTTTCCACAGACATCAGTATATACATAGTGAAGTATTATTTTTACCTTATAATCGTCAGGTAAGCACTTAAGTAAAGGTGATCTAGTTTGTTTACCTTCTAGGCAAACCTCACATAGAGAGTTAACAGAAAATTTGTAGGAATGTCCCATACGCTTGTGCCACAACTTTGGAGAGTCCACAACTAAATTCACTATGTCTACAGAGCAATCGAACTTGACAAAGTAAAGTTTACTAATGAGTTCATAGAGCTATTTTTCGTAACTGTTCTTGAAAATAACAGACATGTATTTCTCTTTCATTCGCTTCACAGAAAGTATATTGTAAGCAAGTGATTCACAAACATATACATGAAGAAGACTTATTGGCAAGCCCTCCCTTATCACTGGTAAACAACCTTGTTGTTTTGCATGGACAACATCATCAACTTTTGCAACGTTAATATTGTGGTTTGTATCTTCGACATCTGTTAAAAACTTTCCATATTCGAACTTAGTCAAATGATTTGTAGCACCTCTGTCAAAAACAAGAGTGATAAAACTATCATCATCACACATCCCACCAAAGTCATGGTGATCTTTACCAGTTGACTGTACTGAGATGAATGCTATCTTATCAGCTTGGTTATCCACACTTCCAATATTAGAATTATCTGGAGCTTTTCGATATGAACACTTAGAGCGCATGTGTCAGTTCAAGTGGCAAAAATAGCACTTCCCGCAAAATTCCTGACCTTTAGTTCCACGATTCTCTTGATAACCGCGATTATGTGCATAACCTTTGGAAGTTCCACGCGTTTTTTAATATACCTTTAACCTCATTCAGCTTACAACTCCAGAATGCATGTCCAGGCTGGGTTGAATCAAGATTACCAACATTTTTCTTTAACCTCTCCTCTTCTGCTAATAAGATTTTTTTTTAAAATTCAGGGTTACTGAAGCAGGATCAGATCTTAATAATATATCTATGGATGTAATAACTGCGCTTTATTCGTCAGGCATTGAAGACAAAAATTGTTTAGTACTTTGACTTTCATCCATTTTACCTCCTGAGTCCTTGAGTTCTCGAAGCGTTTTTTCAAATCCAATAAGAAAACCATTTAATGAGGAGTAACGTTTGAATTAGAGGTTTCTTAATTTCTTCTGTAGTTGAACTCTTGACATAATTCCCACATTACATAAGTATATTTAGGTGACTCCATCATTTCTTTAACTGTAGGCTTGTCTTGTATTATTTCCAAGATATTACCCACCACACCCTGAACAATGATATCCCGAGTACTAATATCACTTTCCATAAACTGAATATATGTCCCATCATCATTTCTCGGTTTTGACCGATTCAACATGTCCAACACAGAATAACGTTCAAGAGTTCTCTCCATACGAAATTTCCAGTTAGCAAAACCATTTCAGTCGAAAGCCTTCACATTCAAATGGAGTTGAGTTGAAGCCTCCATCTTAAAAAAAAGTTCACTAATACTTAACAATTTTTGTTCAGCTGTGACCGTTCCAACATACATTAATAAAACTTCTGTTATTTATCTGCATTGGGCCCATAGCCTATAGAATTTTAACGAGGTTAGTAATAATAATCCATTATGTATAAATATAAAGGAAACACACATTAGAACTTTGAATAAAGTTTAGTACCGAGATAATACATACAACGTAACCACATGACGCAAGTCATGCCACTAATGATATTTAATCGACTTTAATGGCGAAGATAAGGCCTTTTCTCACACTTAACCAACTTAACTTATTGTCTCTTCATGTAAATAATCACTGTGGTTTTCCTTACCCCGCTCACGTTTACTACGGATTAATTTGATCTAACTACCCTTCTTTCCCCACACCTTAGATTAAGGGTTCTTAATTTTTTTATGATATGTACCCCCTTTTCAGTCTGATGAAACCTATACATCTCTTCTCAGATTAATGTTTTTAAATTCATAAAATTATTATTATTATTATTATTATTAGCACCACGTCTTACTACCCGTTCGGGTTGTACGCACTTACGCTAATGTTTAATGGTAGGGTGATTGTGAGATGAAATGGAGGACCTACAGTTTAACGTGGAATCCGAACCACGGTGGAGGCCTGGAATTCCTCACATTCACAAGTTGTGATTAATACACATCTTGTCAGAGGTGAAGGAAGGGTTTGGCACTCAGATAAATATGTGCCGGGACCGAGGATTGAACCCCGGACCCCCAGCACAAAAATAAAATTATGTATTAGATAAGTCAACCTCAGTGGTCTTGGGGTAAAGTACTCGCTTCCGGACCCGATGTTCATGGGTTTAAATTTAGCCGGGGTCAACGGATTTTACTGAGCGATAAAAATTCGTAGCACAACTTCCTTCTTAGAGAAAGTAAAAAAACGTTGGTTCCATGTCGATTGTGGCACGTACATGATCCCTTTCTATAAAAATGTGTTGGCTCTTTCTTGCTCGCTTGAAGAAATCCATGGAGTGGGTGGGCTGAAAACCCGCTCCACCTGAAATTAACCCATCGCAGAAATTGCAACAAGGAATAGCCAGCCACCCGCTTTGGTGGCCACATGGACTAAGACGTTACTCTCGCAGTAGACTAGACTTCTAATGACGGGTAGATTGAGTTTCAAATCTCAGTCAGATGTATTAAGGTTTTTTTTCCGAAATAGTTTTTCACTCGTCCTCCACGCAAATGCAGGTACACTTTCTATAAATATAACATTCTTCATCCACGGGTAGTAAGATGCATATTATGATAGCTGTTACTCCCACAAATTCACGGGTCCCTTATAATCCATCCACGGACCTCTTTTGGGTCGGGGACCCTTGTAAAGTAATCTGTCAAATATTCCTTGTTACTTTACCTCAAACACTTTATGTTATTTTGATATTTTTGAGGCACTTTTTAAATCACTTTAGCTCTTCAGACAGACACATACTTAATTCAATGGGGAAAATTATATCGAGATAATTATGACAACTATCTCAAAATACCCAGCGAATTAGGTAATAATAAAAATAGGATGTGTATTCCCACGGTCAATGTGTTCAATATTGTTTTGAGAATAGTTATATTTGCCAACAAAAATATAATTATTTTCAGGAAATGCTTTGTGGGGTCTACAATATAAAACATTAATGTATGTTTTAAAACAAACGAGTAAATTTTATTAGCTATAAATATCCTTATAATACATTTAGGCCCAATCTTACAATATCATGTTATTCTATTCGTTAGACTTAACATAAGGTTAAGCGATAACGACCACTACTTTGGATTTTACAATGTTCGGTTAAAGTGCTTCGTTAAAGTGCTCGTAAATTTAACTCAAGGTATACCTTCTGGTTAACATTTTAGCGTCCACATTGACCTTCAAACATTCCGCCATATTGTTTTATGGCAATTGTTATTATTCAAGTGAGGTTACATTATTATTTTTAGGAAACTTTGGACAGTTATTTATTAATTATCTTGGTTTTAATATTGTCCACCTGTAATTAAATAGATGTTTCACCAATGATTACTTAATCACAGATTTGCGGTGTTATAATTCTAGCTTTCAATAAATTCGCTAAATGCCTCTTTGGTGTACATGGTACGGCGTCAGCCTACCAATGAATTGACTCGTGTCCAATCGCGACCACTTTAATTTTTTTTAAAGAATAAATTACTCCCAGTTTAACACCGAGATGATAATAAAATAATTATGTAGAATTTATTCCCTCTATTTAATATGGGATGCCAACGTTTCTTTAGGGCAAGTTTTTATAGTGTGATTTGTAAGTCAAAGCAGAGGTTTTTAATTCCTGGTATTGACTTTAACTATAACTATTTTGGCTAGCCCTACATACTCATACAAAAGTTTGTGTGTCACTTCCAGATGTACGGTAAAGTGCCGTACTCCCTCATCATTGGTACATGGTGTTAAGCTGGAGGATGTGACGCTATGAACCTTTCCTCCCACACAACCCCAACTTTGTCCCGTGGGTGTTCTTCACTAGGGCTCCCTATCTACATAGCCTCCGTCCAAACTAAAGTACACTGCAACAAACAGCATATCAAATACTACTGTAGACAGACACAGTAACAAACAGTATATCAAATACTACTGTAGATATACATTGTAAAAATAACAACAGTACACAAGAACAGTTTTAATTGAGGGGCCTAAAAGGAAAGGGGTACAAGTGACATTTTAGTGAAAAATGAGTTAAGTGCATAAATCCCAACTAGATACACCAAATTAGATTATGGTAATGGGATACAACTAAATTCTCACTCAGTGCTGCTCTCTGGTGATTTGAAATTATACTGTTTTGAGAAACCTTCATCTGCTTACAAGCAAAAGGATATGAGCTCACTTGTATCTCTTTGCCATTAATACTCTTATCTATGGAGCTAATGTTTTGTATTCGTTTGTGACAGTTTGCTCCTATACAAAGGTTTATTATAAACATTGAATAACCCTCGGATTAGGAAATAATTTAGAAAACAAAGACACAGCCATGTCAGAATCTACTCACAGTGAATGTAAGTATATATTTTATCTTTATTAATATTAACATGATAAAATTCAACCCACCAAGTACTTTTTAGGTTAAACATTATAATATTTGTATGTTATATACCTACGAGCATATCTCATCTTTCTGGGAAAACAGAGGGAAGATGTTATACAATGAACAATGATCCATTTAGGCATTTTTTTTAACTCATGCAGGCCTATTGAATGTGAAAGAAACTTTATTATTTAACTGCCATGTTTGTCAAGAATAATCTGATCTTGTCATTGACAACATAATACTTGTTACAGTAGGTTATAACAGCATCAAGTATGTTTCATAATTTAATTTAAATGATTTATAGAGCGTCCAATCTTGTAAATTTGTTATCTTTGTAGGCTGATTTTGAAGAG
>CABFWO010006859.1:0-30624 GCA_902155825.1 Timema genevievae | reverse complement strand
AAGATCCTTAAGACCTATTTACTTGACTACATGGCCAGGATCATTACGACCTGTTTACTTGACAACAAGGCCAGGATCCTTAAGACCTATTTACTTGATTTCATGGCAAGGATCTTTAAGACCTATTTACTTGACTACAGGGACAGGATCTTTAAGACCTGTTTACTTGATTACATGGCCAGGATACTTAAGACCTATTTACTTGAATACATGGCCAGGATACTTAAGACTTGTTTACTTGACTACATGGCCAGTATTCTTAAGACCTGTTTATTTGAATACATGGACAGTATCCTTAATACCTGTTTACTTAACTACAGGTCCAGGATCCTTAAGACCTATTTACTTGACTACAGGGCCAGGATCCTTAAGAACTATTAACTGATCTATATGGCCAAGATCCATAAGACCTGTTTACTTGACTACAGGGCCGGGATCCTTTAGACCTATTTACTTGACTACAGGGCCAGGAACTTAAAGACCTATTTACTTGATTACATGGCCAGGATTTTTACGACTTGTTTACTTGAATACATGGCCAGGATCCTTAAGAGCTCTTTACTTGACTATTGGTCCAAGATCCTTAAGACCTATTTACTTGACTACAGGGCCAGCATCCTTAAGATTTATTTACTTGACTATATGGAAAGGATCCTTCCGTTCTGTTTATTTGAATACATGGCCTGGATACTTAAGACCTGTTTACTTGACTACAGGGACAGGATTCTTTATATCTAATTACTTGACTAAAGGGCCGGGATCCTAAAGACCTATTTACTTTACTACATGGCCAGGATCCTTTAGACCTTTTTATTTGACTACATGGCCAGGATATTTAAGACCTATTTACTTGACTAGAAGGCCAGGATTCTCAAGACATATTTACTTGACTACATGGACAGAATCCTTAATACCGATTTACTAGACCTCATGGCCATAACTGATAAAACCTAATTACTTGACTACATGTCCCAGATCCTTAAAACCTATTTACTTGATTACATTGCGAGGATACTTAAGACCATTTTACTTGACTACATGGCCAGGATCCTAAAGACCTATTTACTTGACTACAGGGCCAGGATTCCTAGCACATATTTACTTGAATATAGATCCAGGATCCTTAAGACCTGTTTCTTGACTTTAGGGTCAGGATCTTTAAGACTTATTTACTTAACTACATGGCCAGGATCCTTCAGAAATACTTACTTGGCTACATGGCCAGGATCATTAACTCCTCTTTACTTGACTCCAGGGCCTATAACTTTAAGACCTATTTACTTGACTACAGGACCAGGATACTTAAGATTTATTTAATTGACTACATTGCCAGGATCTTTACGACCTGTTTACTTGACTACATGTCCAAGATCCTTAAAACCTGTTTACTTGACTACAGGTCTAGGATCTTTAAGACCTGTTTACTTGACTACAGGGCCAGGATCTTTAAGACCTAATTACTTGACTACATGGCTAGGATACTAAAGACCTATTTACTTGACTACATGGCCAGGATCCTTGAGACTTGTTTACTTGACTACAGGGCCAGGATCCTTAAGAATTGTTTACTTGACTACAGGCCCAGGATCCTTAAGAATTATTTACTTGACTACATGGTTAGGATCCTAACGAAATGTTTACTTGACTACATAGCCAGATCTTTAAGAGCTGTTTACTTGACTACAGGGCCAGGATCCTTATGACTTGTTAACTTGACTACAGGACCAGGACACTTAAGAAATACTTACATAACTACAGGGCCAGGATCCTTTAGATCTATTTACTTGACTACATGGCCAGGATCCTTACGACCAGTTAAATTGACTACATTGCCAGGATTCTTAAGACAATTAACTTGACCACAGGGCCAGGATTCTCAAGACCTCTTTACTTGACTACAGGGCCAGGATCCTTAAGACTTATTTATTTGAATTCATGGCCAGGATACTTACGACCTGTTTACTTGACTACATGGCCAGGATCCTTAAGACCTGTTTACATGAATACAGTGCCAAAATAATTAAGACCTATTTATTTGACTACATGGCTAGGATCCTTTATACCTGTTTACTTGACTACAGGGCTAGGATACTTAAGACCTATTTACTTGACTACATGGCCAGGATCCTTAAAACCTGATTACTTGACTACATGGCCAGTATCCTTAAGACTTGTTTACTGACTACATGGCCAGGATCCTTAAGAACTGTTTACTTGACCACTTATCCAGGATTCTTAATACCTATTTTCTTGACTATAGGGCCAGAATACTAAGACCTATTTATTTGACTACATGGCAAGGATTCTTACGACCTGTTTATATGACTACATGGCCAGGATCCTTAAGACCTATTTACTTGACTACAGGGCCAGGATAATTAAGATCTATTTACTTGACTACAGGGCCAGGATCCTTTATAACTATTTACTTGACTACATTGCCAGGATCCTTACGACCTGTTTACATGACTACATGGCCAGGATTTTAAGACTTTTTTACTTGACTACAGGGCCAGGATCCTTAAGACCTCTTTACTTGACTACATGACAATGATCCTTAAGACCTGTTTACTTGACTACATGTCCAGGAACCTTAAGACCTGTTTACTTGACTAAAGGGCAGAAATCATTAAGACATATTTACTTGAATACATGGCCAGGATTCTTACGACCTATTTACTTGACTACATGGCCAGGATCCTTAAGACCTCTTTACTTGACTACGGGGCTAGTATTATTAAGAATTATTTGGTTGACTATAGGGCCAGGATTTTTAAGTACTATTTACTTGACTACATGGCCAGGATCCTTACGACCTGTTTACTAGACTACATGGCCAGGATCCTTAAGACCTGTTAACTTGAATACAGGGCCAGGATCCTTAAGACTTATTTACTTGACTACAGGGCCAGAATCATTAAGACCTATTTACTTGACTACATGGCCAGGATTCTTACGACCTGTTTTCTTGACAACATAGCCAGGATCCTTAAGACCTGTTTACTTTACTACAGGGCCAGAATCCTTAAGACATATTTACTTGACTATTGGGTCAGGATCCTTTAGAGCTATTTACTTGACTACATGGCCAGGATCCTTACGACCTGTTTACTTGACTACATGGCCAGGATCGTTAAGACCTGTTTACTTGAATAAACTGCGAGAATCCTTAGGACCTATTTACTTGACTACAGGGCCAAGATCCTTAAGACCTATTTACTTGACTACATGGCCAGGATCCTTACGACCTGTTTACTTGACTACATGGCCAGAATCCTTTAGACCTGTTTACTTGACTACATGGCCAGTAACCTTAAGACTTGTGTACTTGAATACATGGCCAGGATCCTTAAGAACTGTTTACTTGACCACTTATCCAGGATTCTTAAGACCTATTTTCTCGTCTATAGGGCTAGGATATTTAAGACCTATTTATTTGACTACATGGCAAGGATTCTTACGACCTGTTTATATGACTACATGGCAAGGCTCCTTAAGACCTGTTTACTTGACTACAGGTCCAGGATCCTTAGGACCTATTTACTTGACTACAGGGCCAGTATCCTTAAGACCTATTTATTGACTACATGGCAAGGATACTTACGACCTGTTTACTTGACTACAGGGCAAGTATCCTTAAGACCAGTTTATTTGACTACATGGCCAGGATCCTTAAGACCTATTTACTTGATTCCAGGGCCAGGATCCTTAAGACCTATTAACTAGACTACATGGCAAGGGTCCTTACGTTCTGTTTACTTGAATACATGTCCAGGATACTTAAGACCTGTTTACTTGACTACATGTCCAGGATCCTTAAAACCTGTTTACATGACTACAGGGCCAGGATCCTTAATAACTATTTACTTGACTACATGGCCAGGATCCTTACGACCTGTTTACATGACTACATGGCCAGGATTTTAAGACTTGTTTACTTGACTACAGGGCCAGGATTCTTAAGACCTCTTTACTTAACTACATGGCTAGGATCCTTAAGACCTGTTTACTTGACTACATGTCCAGGATCCTTAAGACCTATTTACATGACTACAGGGCAAGGATCCTTAAGACTTATTTACTTGACTACATGGCCAGGATACTTACGACCTATTTACTTGACTACATGGGCAGGTTCCTTTAGACCTGTTTACTTGACTACATGGCCAGAATCCTTTAGAACTATTTACTTGACTACAGGGCCAGTATCATTAAGACCTATTTATTGACTACATGGTAAGGATCCTTACGACCTGTTTACTTGACTACAGGGCAAGTATCCTTAAGAACAGTTTATTTGACTACATGGCCAGGATCCTTAAGACCTATTTACTTGATTCCAGGGCCAGGATTCTTAAGACCTATTAACTTGACTACATGGCAAGGGTCCTTACGTTCTGTTTATTTGAATACATGGCCTGGATACTTAAGACCTGTTTACTTGACTACAGGGACAGGATTCTTTATATCTAATTACTTGACTAAAGGGACAGGATCCTAAAGACCTATTTACTTTACTACATGGCCAGGATCGTTAAGATCTGTTTACTTGACTACAAGGCCAGGATCCTTAAGATCTGTTTAATTTACTACAGGGCCAGGATACTTATGAGCTGTTTACTTGACTATAGGGGCAGGACATTTAAGACCTATTTAATTGACTAAAGGGCCAGGATCCTTAATACTTCTTTACTAGACTAAATGGCCCGGATACTTACGACCTGTTTTCTTGACAACAGGGCCAGGATCCTAAAGACCTATTTAATTGACTACAGGACTAGGATAATTAAGACCTATTTACTTGACTACAGGGCCAGGATTCTTACGACCTGTTTACTTGACTACATGGCCAGGATCCTTATGATCTGTTTACTTGACTACATGGCCAGGATTCTCAAGACTTGTTTACTTGATTACAGGTACGTGATCCTTAAGACATGTTTACTTGACTACAGGGCCAGGATCCTTAAGACCTATTTACTTGACTACAGGGCCAGGATTCTTAAGACATATTTACTTGACTACTTGGCCAGGATACTAACGACCTGTTTACTTGACTACAAAGCCAGGATCTTTAAGACCTGTTTACATGACCACAGGGCCAGAATCATTAAAATCTATTTACTTGACTACAGGGCCAGGATATTTAAGTCCTATATACTTGATTACATGGCAAGGATACTTACGACCTGTTTACTTGACTACAAGTCTAGGATACTTAAGACCTATTAACATGATTACAGGGCCAGGATCCTGAAGACTTATTTACTTGACTACATGGCCAGGATCCTTACGACCTATTTACTTGACTACATGGCCAGGTTACTTTAGACCTGTTTACTTAACTACATGGCCAGAAAACTTTAGAACTATTTACTTGACTACAGGGCCAGTATCCTTAAAACCTATTTATTGACTATATGGCCAGGATTCTTACGACCTGTTTACTTGAATACAGGGCCAGGATCCTTAAGACCAGATTACTTGACCACAGGGCCAGGATCCTTAAGACCTATTTACTTGAATACAGGGCCAGGGTCCTTAAGACCTATTAACTTGACTACATGGCAAGGGTCCTTACGACCTGTTTACTTGACTACAATGCAAGGATTCTTCAGAACTGTTTACTTGACTACAGGGCCAGGATTCTTAATATCTAATTACTTGACTACGGGTCCAGGATTATTAAGAACTATTTAGTTGACTACAGAGCTGAGATTCTTTCGACCTGTTTATATGACTACATGGCAAGAATTCTTAAGACCTGTTTACTTGACTACATGGCCTGGATTCTTAAGACCTGTTTACTTGACTACAGGGCTTTGATCCTTAAGACCTATTTACATAACTACGTAGCCATGATCCTTAAGAACTATTTGCTTGACAACATGGCCAGGATCTTTAAGACCTGTATACTTGACTACATGGCCAGGATCCTTAAGACCTGTTTACATGACTACAGGGCCAGGATAATTAAGACCTATTTACTTGACTACAGGGCCAGGATCCTTAATACCTATTTACTTGACTACATGGCCAGGATCCTTACGATATGTTTACATGACTACATGGCCAGGATCTTTAAGACTTGTTTACTTAACTACACGGTAAAGATCCTAAAGACCTCTTTAATTGACTACAGGGCTAGAATCCTTAAGACCTATTTATTTAACCACATGGCCAGGATCCTTAACACCTGTTTACTTAACTACATGGCCAAAATACTTAAGACTTGTTTATTTGACTACAGGGCCAGGATCTTTAAGACATATGTACTTGACTACAGGGCTAGGATCCTTAATACCTATTTACTTGACTACAGGGCCAGGATCCTTAAGATGTATTTACTTGACTACATAGCCAGGATCCTTACAACCTGTTTACATGACTACATGGCAAGGATACTAAAGACCTGTTTATTTAACTACAGGGCCAGAATCCTTAAGACATATTTGCTTGACTAAAGGGCCAGGATCCTTAAGACCAATTAACTTGACTACATGGCCAGTATCCTTAATACTTGTTTACTTTAATAAAGGGTCAGGATTCTTAAGACCTATTTACTTGACAACAGGGCAAGTATCATTAAGACCTATTTACTTGACTAAATGGCCAGGATTCTTACGACCTGGTTACTTGGCTACATGTCCAGGATATTTACGATCTGTTTACTTGACTACATGGCCAGGATCCTTAAGACATGTTACTTGACTACAGGGCCAAGATCCTTAAGACATGTTTACTTGACTACAGATCCAGGATCATTCATTAAGTCCTCTTTACTTGACTACATGGCCAGGATCCTTAAACCTATTTACTTGAATACATGGCCAGGAACCTTACGACCAGCTTAATTGACTACATGGCAAGGATAATTAAGACCTGTTTACTTGACTACAGGGCCAGGATACTTAAGAATTATTTACTTGACTACAGGGGCAGGATCCTTAAGACCAATTAACTTGACTACATGGCCAGGATCCTTACGACCAGTTTACTTGACTTCACGTCCAAGATCCATAAGACTTGTTTAATTTACTAGACGGCCAGGATTCTTAAGACCTATTTACTTGACTACAGGGTAAGGATCCTTAATATCTATATACTTGACTATATGGTCAGGATCCTTACGACCTCTTTACGTGACTACATGGCCAGAATTCTTAAGACCTGATTACTTGACTACAGGGCCAGGATCCTTAAGACCTATTTACTTGACTACATAGCCAGGATCATTAAGACCTCTTTACTTGACTACATGGCCAGGATCATTACGACCTGTTTACTGGACTACATGGCCAGGATCCTTAAGACTTGTTAACTTTACTAGAGGGCGAGGATTCTTAAGACCTATTTACTTGACAACAGAGCAAGTATCTTTAAGACCTATTTACTTGACTAAATGGCCAGGATCCTTACGGCCTGGTTACGTGACTACATAGCCAGGATACTTGCGATCTGTTTACTTGACTACATGGCCAGAATTCTTAAGACATATTTACTTAACTACATGTCCAGGATACTTACGAACTGTTTACTTGACTACATTGCCAGAATCTTTTAGACCTGTTTACTTGACAACAAAGCCAGGATCCTTAAGTACCTATTTACTTGACTACAAGGCCAGTATCCTTAAGACATATTTACTTGACTACAGGGCCAGGATCCTTAAGACCTGTTTACTTGAATACAGGGCCAGGATCCTTAAGACTTATTTACTTGACTACATGGCCAGAATCCTTACGATCTGTTTACATGTCTACATGGCCAGGATCGGTACGACTAGTGTACTTGACTACACGGCCAAGATCCTTAAGACCTATTTACTTGACTACAGGACAAGGATCTTTAAGACTTATTTATTTGACTATAATGACAGGATCCTTAAGACCTGTTTACATGAATATATGGCCATGATCCTTAAGACCTGTTTACTTGACTACAGGGCCATGATCCTTAAGATCTATTTACTTGAATAAAGGGCCAGGATTATTAAGACCTATTTATTTAACCACATGGCCAGGATCCTTAACACCTGTTTACTTTTCTACATGGCCAAAATACTTAAGACTTGTTTATTTGACTACAGGGCCAGGATATTTAAGACATATGTACTTGACTACAGGGCCTAGGATCCTTAATACCTATTTACTTGACTACAGGGCCAGGATCCTTAAGATGTATTTACTTGACTACATAGCCAGGATCCTTACAACATGTTTACATGACTACATGGCAAAAATACTAAAGACCTATTTATTTAACTACAGGGCCAGAATCCTTAAGAAATATTTACTTGACTAAAGGGCCAGGATCCTTAAGACCAATTAACTTGACTACTTGGCCAGTATCCTTAATACTTGTTTACTTGACTACAGGGCCAGGATCCTTAAGAACTATTTACTTGACTACATGGCCATGATACTTGCGATCTGTTTACTTGACTACATGGCCAGAATCCTTAAGACATGTTTACTTGACTACAGCGCCAGGATCCTTAATAACTATTTACTTGACTACATGGCCAGGATACTTAAACCTATTTTCTTGACTACATGCCCAGAATCCTTACGACCAGTTTAATTGACTACATAGCCAGGATATTTAAGACCTGTTTACTTGACTACAGTGCCAGGATCATTAATACCTATTTACTTTCCTACTGGGCCAGGATCCTTAAGACATATTTACTTGACTACATGGTCAGGATCCTTACGACCTGTTTACTTCACTACATGGCCAGGATCCTTAAAATCTATTTACTTGACTACATGGACAGGATCTTTACGAACTTATTTACTTGACTACATGGCCAGGATCATTAATACCTGTTTTAATTGACTACAGGGCCAGGATCCTTACGACCTTTTTACTTGACTACATTACCAGAATACTTAAAACCTGTTTATTTGACTACAGGGCCAGGATCCTTAAAACCTATTTACTTGTTACAGGGTCAGAATCCTTAAGCCTTATTTATATGACAAAATGGCCAGGATCCTTACGACCGGTTTACTTGACTACATAGCCTGGATCCTTAAGACCTGTTAACTTTCCTACAGTGCCAGGATCCTTAATACCCATTTACTTGACTTCAGGGCCTGGATCCTTAAGACCTATTTTCTTTACTATATGGCCAGGATTCTTACAAATTGTTTACATGACTACATGACCAGGAAACTTAAGACCTGTTTACTTTACTACAGGCCCAGGATACTTAAGACCTATTNTTTACTTGACTACAGGGCCAGGATCCTTAAGACCTATATACTTGACTACATGGCCAGGATCCATACGACCTGTTTACTTAATTACATGGCCAGGAACCTTAAGACCTATTTACTTGACTACAGGTCAGGGATCCTTAAAACCTATTTACTTGACTACATGGCCAGAATCCATACGACCTGTTTACTTGACTCAATGGCCAGGATCCTTAAAACCGGTTTTCTTGACTAGAGGGCCAGGATCTTTAAGACTAATTTACTTGACTACAGGCCTAGTATACTTAAGACCTATTTACTTGACTACATGACTAGAATCACTATGACCTATTTACTTGACTACATGCCCAGGATCCTTACGACCTGTTTACTTGACTACATGACCAGAATACTTAAAACCTGTTTATTTGACTACAGGGCCAGGATCCTTATAACCTATTTACTTGACTAGAGGGCCAGAATCCTTAAGACCTTTTTACTTGACTAAATGACCAGGATCATTACGACCTGTTTATTTGACTACATAGCCAGGATCCTTAAAAACTGTTTACTTTCCTACAGGGCTAGGATCCTTAATACCTATTTACTTGTCTTCAGGGCCTGGATCGTTAAGAGCTATTATCTTTACTACATGGCCAAGGTTCTTACGACCTGTTTATATGACTACATGGCCAGGAACCTTAAGACCTGTTTACTTTAATACAGGCCCAGGATCCTTAAGACCTATTTTATTGACTACAGGGCCAGGATCCTTAAAACTTAATTACTTGACTATATGGCCAGGATCCTTACGTCCTGTTTACTTGACTACATATCCAGGAGCCTTAAGACCAATTACCTTGACTAAAGGTACAGGATACTTAAGACATATTTACTTGACTACATGGCCAGGATCCATACGACCTGTTTACTTGACTACATGGCCAGGAAACTTAAGACCAATTTACTTGACTACAGGGCCAGGATCCTTAAGACCTATTTACTTAACTACGTGGCCAGGATCCTTACGACATTTTAATTGACTACATGGACAGGGTCCTTAGGACCTGTTTACTTGACTACAGGGCCAGGATAATTAAGACTTATTTACTTGACTACAGGCCCAGCATCTTTAACACCTATTTATTTGAATACATGGTCAGTATCCTTAAGATCTGTTCACTTGACTACAGGGCCAGGATCCTTAAGACCTATTTACTTAACTACAGGGACAGGATCCTTAAGACATATTTACTTGACTACAGGGCCAGGATCCTTACGACCTGTTTATATGACTACATTGCCAGGATCCTTAAGACCTGTTTACATGACTACAGGGCTAGGATCCTTAAGACTTATTTACTTGACTACATAGCCAGTATCCTTAAAACCTATTTGACTTGACTACATGGCCAGGATTCTTTCGACTTCTTTTCTTGAATACATGGCCAGGATCCTTAAGACTTTTAGACTTTACTACATGGTCAGGATCCTTAAGAGCTATTTACTTGACTACAGGTCCTGGATCCTTAATATCTAATTACTTGACTACATGACCAGGATCAATTTGACCTGTTTACTTGACTACATGGCCAGGATCCTTAAGACCTGTTTACTTGACTATAGGGCCAGGATCCTTAAGACCTATTTATTTGACTACTGGTCCAGGATCTTTAAAAATTATTTACTTGACAAAATGGCCAGGATCCTTACGACCTTTTTACTTGACTACATGGCCATGATCCTTAAGATCAGTTTACTTGAATACAGGGCCAGGATCCATAAGATTTATTTATTTGACTACGGCCAGGACCTTTACGACCTATTTCTTGATTACATGGCCAGGATCCTTAGGACCTGTTTACTTGACTACATGGCCAGGATCCTTAAAAACTTTTTACTTGAGTACATAGCCGGAATTCTTAGAACCTGTTTACATGACTACAGGGCCAATATCCTTAAGACCTGTTTACTTGACTACAGGGCCAGGATCCTTATGACCTTTTTACTTGACATCAGGGCCAGGATCCTTAAGACCTATTTACTTGACTACAGAGCCAGGATCCTTAAAATATATTTACTTGACTACATGGCCAGGATCCTTACGACGTGTTTCCTTGAACAAATGGCCAGGATCCTTAAGACCTGTTTACTTGACTACAGGGCCAGGATCCTTAAGACCTATTTACTTGACTACAGGGCAAGAATCCTTAAGACCTATTTACTTGAATACATGGCCAGGATTCTTGCGACTGGGTTACTTGACTACAGGGCCTGTATCCTTAAGACCTATTTACTTGACTATATGGCAAGGATCCTAACGAACTGTTTACTTGACTACATAGCCAGAATACTTAAGACCTGTTTACTTGATCAGAGGGCCAGTATTCTTAAGACATGTTTACTTTACTACAAGACAAGGATCCTTAAAACCTATTTACTTAATTACAAGTCCAGGATCCTTAAGACCTATTTACTTGACTACAGGGCTAGAATTCTTAAGACCTATTTACATGACTACATGGCCAGGATCCTTACGAGTTCTTTACTTGACTACATGGCCAGGATCCTTAATACCTGTTTACTTGACTACAGGGCCAGGATACTTAAGACCTATTTACTTGAATACAGGGCCAGGATCATTAAGACCTGTTTACTTGACTACATGGCTAGGATCCTTAAGAACTGTTTACTTGAGTTCCAGGCCATGATACTTAAGACCTATTTACTTGATTACTGAGCCAGTATCCTTAAGACCTATTTACTTGACTAAATGGCCAAGATCCTTACGACCCGTTTACTTGACTACATGGCCAGGATCCTTAAAACATATTTATTTGACTACAAGGCCAGGATCTTTAAGACCTATTTACTTGACTACATGGCCATGATTCTTAAGACCTGTTTACTTGACTCAATTGACAGGATCCTTAAAACCTATTTGCTTGACTTCAGGGCCAGGTTTCTTAAGACATATATACTTGATTAGAAAGCCAGGATCCTTAAAACCTATTTACTTGAATACATGGCAAAGATAGTTACAACCTGTTTACTTGAATACATGGCCAAGATCCTTAAGACCTGTTTACTTGAATACACGGCCGAGATCATTAAGACCTATTTACTTAACTACAGGTCTAGGATCCTTACGATCTGTTTTTTTACTACATGGCCAGGATCCTTAAGAGATGTTTACCTGACTACTGGGCCAGGATCCTTAAGACCTATTTACTTGACTAGAGGGCCATGATCCTTAAGTACTATTTACTTGACTACATGGCCAGGATCATTACGACCTGTTAACTTGACTAACTGGACAGGATCGATTCGACCTGTTTACTTGACAACATGGGCAGGATCCTTACGACCTGTTTACTTGACTACAGGGCCAGGATATTTAAGACCTATTTACTTGACTAAATGGCCAGGATCCTTACGAACTATTTACTTGACTACATGGCCAGGATCCTATTAAACCTGTTTACTTGACTACAGGGAGAGGATACTTAAGACTTATTTACTTGAATACAGGGCCAGGATCATTAAGACCGGTTTACTTGACTACATGACCAGAATACTTAGGACCTGTTAACTTGAGTACCTGGCCAGGATCCTTAAGACATATTTACTTGATTACAAAGGCGGGATCCTTAAGATCTATTTACTTGACTACATGGCCAGAATCCTTAAGACCTATTTACTTGACTACATGACCAAAATCCTTAAGACCTGTTTACTTGACTACATGGCCAGGATCCATAAGACCTGTTTACTTGACTACAGAGCCAGGATCCTTAAGACCTATTTACTTGATTACATGGCCATGATCCTTAAGACATATTTACTTGACTACAGGGCCAGGATACTTAAGACCTATTTACTTGACTACATAGCAAGGATCCTTAAGACCAGTTTAATTGTCTCAATGGCCAGGATCCTTAAGACATATTTCTTGACTACAGGGCCAGGATACATAAGACCTATTTACTTGACTACATAGCCAGGATCCTTAAGACCAGTTTAATTGTCTCAATGGCCAGGATACTTAAGACCTATTTTATTGACTTCAGGGCCAGGATCATTAAGACCTATATACTTGATTAGAGGGCCAGGATCCTTAAAACCTATTTACTTTAATACACGTTCAATATCTTTACAACCTGTTTACTTGACTACAAGGCCAAGATCTTTAAGACCTGTTTACTTGACTACAGAGCCAGGATCATTAAGACATATTTACTTGACTACAGGTCTAAGATCCTTACGACCTGTTTTCTCTACTACATGGCCAGGATACCTAAGAGCTGTTTACTTGACTACTGGGCTAGGATCCTTAAAACCTATTTACTTGACTACAATGCAAGGATCCTTACGAAATGTTTACTTGACTATATGGCCAAGATCCTTAAAACCTGTTTAATTGACTACAGGGCCAGTATCCTTAAAAACTATTTACTTGACAACATGGCCAGGATCCTTAAGACCTGTTTACGCGACTACATGGCCAGTATCCATACGACCTGTATAATTGACTACATGGCCAGTATCCTAAATACCTGTTTACTTGACTACAGAGCAAGGATCTTTAAGACATATTTACTTGACTACAAGCCCAGGATCCTTAACACCTATTTACTTGACTACATGGCCATGATCCTTACGACCTGTTTACTTGACTTCATGGCCAGGATCCTCAAGACCTGTTTACTTGACTACAGGGGTAGGATGCCTAAGAATTATATACTTGACTACAGGGCCAGGATCTTTAAGACCTATTTACTTGACTACATGGCTAGAATCCCTACGACCTATTTACTTGACTACATGCCCAGGATCCTTACGACCTGTTTACTTGACTACATGACCAGAATACTTAAAAGCTGTTTATTTGACTACAGGGCCAGGATCCTTAATTCATAGTTACTTGACTACAGGGCCAGAATTCCTAAGCTCTATTTACTTAACTAAATGGCCAGGATCCTTATGACCTGTTTACATGACTTCATAGCCAGGATGCTTAAGACCTGTTTACTTTCCTACAGGGCCAGGATCCTTAAGACCTATTTACTTCAATTAAGGCCCTGGATCCTTAAGACCTATTTATTTCACTACATGGCCAGGATCCTTACGACCTTATTACTTGACTACATGGCCAGGATCCTTAAGACCTGTTTACTTGACTACAAGGCTAAGATCCATAAGACCTATTTACTTGAATAACTGGCCAGGATCATTAAGACCTATTTACTAGACTACATGGCCAGGATCCTTAAGACTTATAATTCTTGACTACAGGGCCAGGTTCTATATGACCTATTTACTTGACTACATGGCTAGGATCCTTAAGACCTGTTTACTTGACTATAGGGCCAGTTTCATTTAGATTTATTTACTTGACTATAGGGCCAGGTTCCTTAAGACCTATTTACTTGACTACATGGCCAGGGTACTTACGACCTGTTTAATTGACTACATGGCCAGGATCCTTAAGACCTGTTTAATTGACTACAGGGCCAGGATACTTAAGACCTATTTACTTGACTACAGGGCCAGGATACGTAAGACCTATTTATTTGAATACAGGGTCAAGATCTTTAAGACCTATTTACTTGACTAAATGGCTAGGATTCTTACAACATTTTTACTTGACTACATAGCCAGGATCCTTAAGACCTGTTTACTTGACTAGAGGGCTAGGATCCTTAAGACCTATTTACGTGACTTCAGGTCTAGGATCTTTAAGACTTATTTACTTGACTACATGGCCAGGATCCATACGACCCCTTTACTTGACTACATGGCCAGGATCCTTAAGATCTATTTAATTATTTACATGGCCAGGATCCTTAAGACCTGTTTACTTGACTACAGGGCCAGGATCCTTAAGACCTATTTACTGGACTACAATGCCACGATTCTTAAGACCTATTTACTTGACTACATGGCGAGGATTTTTACGACCTCTTTACTTGACTACAAGTCCAGGACCCTTAAGACCTGTTTACTTGACTACAGGGCCAGGATCCCTATGACCTGTTTATTTGACTATGGGGCCTAGATCCTAAAAACCTATATAGTTGACTACAGGGACAGGATGTTTAAGACCTATTTACTTGACGACATGGCAAGGCTCTTTACGACATTTTATTTGACTACATGGCCAAGATCATTAAGACCTGTTTACTTTACTACAGGGCCAGGAACCATAAATCATATTTTCTTGACTACAGGGACAGTATCCTTAAGACCATTTACTTGACTACATTGCCAGTATCCTTACCACCTGTTTACTTGATTACATGGCCATGATAATTAAGACCTGTTTACTTGACCACTGGGCCAGGATCCTAAAGACCTATTTACTTGACTACAGGAACAGGATTTTTAAGACCTATTTACTTGACTCAATGGCCAGGATCCTTACGGCATGTTTACTTGACTACATGGTCAGTATCCTTAAGACTTGTTTACTTGACTACAGGGGCAGGATCCTTTAGACCTATTTACTTGACTACAGGGCCAGTATCCTTAAGACTTATATACTTGACTACATGGCCACGATCCTTACGAACTGTTTAATTGACTACATGGCCAGGATACTTAAGACATATTTACTTGACTAAAGGACCAGGATCCTTAAGATCTTTTTACTTGATTACAGGGCCAGGATCCTTAAGACCGATTTACTTAACTACATGGGCAGGATTCTTACGACCTGTTTACTTAACTACATAGCCAGGATCCTTAAGACCTATTTACTCGACTACAGGGCCAGTATCCTTAAGACCTATTTACTTGACTAAATGGCCAGGATCATTACGACCTATTTACTTGACTAGATGGCCAGGATTCTTAAGACATATTTACTTGACTAAAGGGCCAAGATCCTTAAGACCTATTTACTTGACTACAGGTCCAGGATCCTTACGACCTGTTTACTTGATTACATGGCAAGGATCATCAAGACCTGTTTACTTGACTACAGGGCCAGAATCCTTAAGACCTATTTACTTGACTACAGGGCCATGATTCTTAAGACCTATTTACTTGAATACATGGCCAGGATTTTTATGACCTGTTTACTTGACTAAATGGCCAGGATCATTAAGACCTGTTTACTTGACTACAGAGCCAAGATACCTAAGACCTTTTTATTTGACTACGGGGCCACGATCCTAAAGACCTATTTACTTGACTACAGGGCCAGGATGCATAAGACCTATTTACTTGACGACATGGCCAAGATCCTAAAGACCTCTTTACTTGACTACATGGCCAGAAACCATAAGACGTATTTACATGATTACAGGGACCGGATCCTTAAGACCTATTTACTTGACTACATTGCCAGTATCCTTACGACATGTTTAATTGATTACATAACCAGGATACTTAAGACCTGTTTACTTGACCACAGGCCAGGATCCTAAAGACCTATTTACCTGACTTCAGGGCCAGGTATTTAAAGAACTATTAACTTGACTACATAGCCAGTATCCTTACGACCTGTTTACTTGACTACATGGTCAGGATCCTTAAGACCTGTTTAATTGACTACAGGTCCAGAATCCTAAAGACCTATTTACTTGACTACAGGGCCAGGATCCTTACGACCTATTTACTTGAATACATGGCTACGATCCTTACGACCTGTTTATTTGACTACATGGACAGGATCCTTATGTCCTGATAAATTACCTACAGGGCCAGGATCCTTAAGACCTATTTACTTAACTATAGGGCCAGGATCCTTAAGACCTATTTACTTGACTACATGGCCAGGAACCTTACGACCTGTTTACTTGACTACGTGGCCAGGATTCTATAGACCTGTTTACTTGACTACTAGGCCAGGATACTTAAAACCTATTTACTTGACTACAGGGCCAAGATCCTTAATACCTATTTCTTGACTACATGGACAGGATCCTTACGACATGTTTAATTGATTACATGACCAGGATACTTAAGACCTGTTTACTTGACCACAGGCCAGGATCCTAAAGACCTATTTACCTGACTACAGGGCCAGGATTTTAAAGACCTATTTACTTGACTACATAGCCAGTATCCTTACGACCTGTTTACTTGACTACATGGTCAGGATCCTTAAGACCTGTTTAATTGACTACAGGTCCAGAATCCTAAAGACCTATTTACTTGACTACAGGGCCAGGATCCTTAAGACCTATTTACTTGACTACCGAGCCAGGATCTTTAAGATCTATTTACTTGACTAAATGGCCAGGATCCTTACGTCCTTTTTACTTGAATACATGGCCAGGATCCTTACGACCTGTTTACTTGACTACGTGGCCAGGATCCTAAAGACCTGTTTACATGACTACTAGGCCAGGATACTTAAAACCTTTTTACTTGACTACAGGGCCAAGATCCTTAATAGCTATTTCTTGACTACATGGACAGGATCCTTATGACCTGTTTACTTGATTACATGGCCAGGATCCTGTGACCTCTTTACTTGACTAGAGGACCAGGATCCTTAAGAACTATTTACTTGACTACGGGCCCAGGATCCTTAAGATCTTTATACTTGACTACATGTCCAGGATCCTTACGACTTCTTTACTTGATTAATGGCCAGGATCCTTAAGACCTGTTTACTTGACTAGAGGGCGATGATACTTAAGATCTATTTACTTAACTACAGGTCTAGAATCGTTACGACCTGTTTTTTTACTATATGGCCAGGATCCTTAAGAGATGTTTACTTGACTACTGGGCCAGGATCCTTAAGACCAATTTACTTGACTAATGGGCCAGGATCCTTAAGACCTATTTACTTGACTATATGGCAAGGATCCTAACGACCTGTTTACTTGACTACATAGCCAGTATCCTTATGAACTGTTTACTTGACTACAGGGCCAGGATCCTTAAGACCTATTTACTTGACTACCGAGCCAGGATCTTTAAGATCTATTTACTTGACTAAATGGCCAGGATCCTTACGTCCTTTATACTTGAATACATGGCCAGGATCCTTAAGACCTATTTACTTGACTACATGGCCAGGATCATTACGACCTGTTTACTTGACTACATGACCAGGATACAAAAGACCTGTTTACTTGACTACAGGGTCAGGATCCTTAAGACCTATTTACTTGACTACTGGACCAAGATCTTTAAAACCTATCTAATTGAATACATGGCCAGAATCCTTAATACCTGTTTACCTGACTACATTACAAGGATCGTTATGACCTGTTTACTTGACTACAGTGCCAATATCTTTAAGAATTGTTTACTTTACTACAAGGACAGGATCTTTAAAAACTATTTACTTGACTACAATTCCAGGATCATTAAAACCTATTTACTTTAATACATGGCCAAGATCTTTACAACACGTTTACTGGACTACATGGCCAGGATCATTAAGACCTGTTTACTTGACTACAGGGCCAGGATCATTAAGACATATTTACTTGACTACAGGTCTAGGATCCTTACGACCTGTTTTCTTGACTACATGGCAAGGATCCTTACGACATGTTAACTTGACTACCTGGCCAGGATCAATTAGACCTGTTTACTTGAAAACATGGCCAGGATCCTTACGACCTGTTTACTTGATTACAGGGCCAAGATTCTTAAGACTTTTTTAATTGACTATATGGCCAGGATCCATATGAATTTTTATTTACCTACGTGGCCAGGATCGTTAAGACCTGTTTACTGGACTACAGGGCCAGGATCCTTAAGACTTACTAACTCTACTACATGGCCATGATCTATACGACCTGTTTACTTGAATACAAGGCCAAGATCCTTAAGACCTATTTAATTGACTACAGGGCCAGGATCCTTAAGACTTATTTACTTGACTATAGGGCTAGGATTCTTAAGATATATTTACTGGACTACATGGCCAGGATCCTTAAGACCTATTTACTTAACTACAGGGCCAGGATCCTTATGACCTCTTTACTTGACTACAGGGCCAGGATCCTTAAGACTAATTTACTTGATTACATGGCCTGGATCCTTACGACCTGTTTACTTTACTACATAGCCAGGATCCTTAAGACCTGTTTACTTGACTACAGGGCCTGGATCCTTAAGACATATTTACTTAACTACTGGATCAGAATTCTTAAGACCTATTTACTTGACTACATGGGCAGGAACCTTAAGACCTGTTTACTTAACTACAGGGCTAGGAACCCTAATAATTATTTACTTGACTACAGGGCCAGGATCTTTAATATTTATTTACTTGACTACATGGCCAGGATCAATTCGACCTGTTTACATGACTACATGGCCAGGATCCACACGACCTGTTTACTTGAATACATGGCCAGGATCATTAAGAGCTGTTTACTTGACTACTGGGCCAGGATCCTTAAGACCTATTCAATTTACTACAGGGCCAGGATCCTTAAGACCTATTTACTTGACTACATGGCCAGGATCCTTATGATATGTTTACTTGACTACATGGCCAGGATACTTAAGACCTGTTTACATGACTAGAGCGCCAGGATCCTTAAGACCTATTCACTAGACTAGAGGGCCAGGATCCTTAACACCTATTTACTTGACTACATGGCCAGGATCATTACGACATGTTTACTCGACTACATGGTCAGGATCCTTAAGACCTGTTTACTTGACTACAGGGACACTATCCTTAGGACCTATTTAATTGACTACAGGACTTGGATACTTAAGACCTATTTACTTGACTACATGGCCAGGATTCTTACAACCTGTTTATATGACTACACGGACCGGATCCTTAACATCTGTTAACTTGACTACAGAACCAGGATTCTTAAGTCCTATTTACTTGACTACAGGGACAGGATTCTTATTATCTATTTATTGATTATATGGCCAGGATCCTTAAGACCTGTTTACTTAACTACTGGGCCCGGATCCTTAAGACCTATTTACCAGACTAGAGGGCCAGGATCATTAAGACCGATTTACTTGAGTACATGGGCAGGATACATAGACCAGTTTCCTCGACTACAGTGCCAGGATACCTAAGCCCTATTTACTTGACTATAGGCACCTGATTCTTAACACCTAATTACTTGACTACATGGCCAGTGTCCTTAAGACATGTTTACTTGACTACATGGGCAGGTTCCTTAAGAATTGTTTACTTTAATACAGGTCTAGTATCCTTAAGACTTATTTACCTTACTACAGGGCCAGGATGCTTAAGACATATTTACTTGACTACATGGCCAGGATCCTTTCGACATTTTTACTTGACTACATGGCCAGGATCCTTAAGACCTGTTTACTTGACTACAGGGACAGCATTTTTAAGACCTATTTATTTGACTACAGGGCCAGGATCAATAAGACCTATTTACTTGACTACATGGCCGGGATCCTTACGACCTGTTTATTTACTTGACTACATGGCCAGGATCCTTATGATATGTTTACTTGACTACATGGCCAGGATACTTAAGACCTGTTTACATGACTAGAGCGCCAGGATCCTTAAGACCTATTCACTAGACTAGAGGGCCAGGATCCTTAACACCTATTTACTTGACTACATGGCCAGGATCATTACGACATGTTTACTCGACTACATGGTCAGGATCCTTAAGACCTGTTTACTTGACTACAGGGACACTATCCTTAGGACCTATTTAATTGACTACAGGACTTGGATACTTAAGACCTATTTACTTGACTACATGGCCAGGATTCTTACAACCTGTTTATATGACTACACGGACCGGATCCTTAACATCTGTTAACTTGACTACAGAACCAGGATTCTTAAGTCCTATTTACTTGACTACAGGGACAGGATTCTTATTATCTATTTATTGATTATATGGCCAGGATCCTTAAGACCTGTTTACTTAACTACTGGGCCCGGATCCTTAAGACCTATTTACCAGACTAGAGGGCCAGGATCATTAAGACCGATTTACTTGAGTACATGGGCAGGATACATAGACCAGTTTCCTCGACTACAGTGCCAGGATACCTAAGCCCTATTTACTTGACTATAGGCACCTGATTCTTAACACCTAATTACTTGACTACATGGCCAGTGTCCTTAAGACATGTTTACTTGACTACATGGGCAGGTTCCTTAAGAATTGTTTACTTTAATACAGGTCTAGTATCCTTAAGACTTATTTACCTTACTACAGGGCCAGGATGCTTAAGACATATTTACTTGACTACATGGCCAGGATCCTTTCGACATTTTTACTTGACTACATGGCCAGGATCCTTAAGACCTGTTTACTTGACTACAGGGACAGCATTTTTAAGACCTATTTATTTGACTACAGGGCCAGGATCAATAAGACCTATTTACTTGACTACATGGCCGGGATCCTTACGACCTGTTTAATAGACTACATGGCCAGGATCCTTAAGACCTTTTTATTTGACTACAGGGCTAGGATCCTTTAGACCTATTTACTTGACTATAGAACCAGCATCCTTAAGACTTATTTATTTGAATACAGGGCCAGGATCATTAAGACCTATTTAATTGACTACATGGCCAGGATCCTTAAGACCTATTTACCTGACTACAGGGTCAGGATCATTAAGACCGATTTACTTGAGTACATGGTTTGGATACATCGACCAATTTCCTCGACTACAGGGCCAGGATCTCTAAGACAAAATTTACTTGACTACAGACCCATGATGCTTAAAACCTATTTACTTGGCTACATGGCCAGGATCCTTATGACCGGTTTACTTGACTATATGGCCAGGATACTTACGAACTCTTTACTTGACTACAGGGCTAGGATACTTAAGACCTATTTACTTGACTACAGGGCCAGGATCCTTATGACCTTTTTAGTTGACTAAATGGCCAGGAACCCTAAGACCTGTTTACTTGACTACAGGGCAAGGCTACTTAAGACCTATTTACTTGACCTAAGGGCCAGGATCATTAAGACCTATTTACTTTACTACATGGCCAGGATCCTAATGACCTGTTTACTAGACTAAATGGCCAGGATCCCTAAGACCTGTTTACATGACTACAGGGCAAGGCTCTTTAAGACCTTTTTATTTGACTACAAGGCAAGGATCCTTACGACCTGTTTAATTGACTACATGGCCAGGATCCATAAGACCTGTTTACTTGACTACAGGGCCAGTATTCTTAAGACCTATTTCCTTGACTTCAGGGCCATGATCCTTAATACCTGTTTATATGACTACACGGCCAGGATTCTTAAGACCTGTTTACTTGACTACAGTGACTGGATCCTTAAGAACTCTTTTCTTGACTACAGTGACTGGATCCTTAAGAACTCTTTACTTGACTACAAGGCCAGGATCCTTAAGACTTATTTACTTGACTATAGGGCCAGAATTCTTAAGACATATTTACTTGACTACATGGCAAACATCCTTAAGACGTGTTTACTTGATTACATAGCCAGGATTCTTAAGACATGTTTACTTGACTACAGGGCCTGTATTCTTAAGACCTATTTACTTGACTACAGGGCCAGGATCCTTAAGACCTATTTACATGACTACATGGCTAGGATATTTACGAACTGTTTACTTGACTACATGGCCAGGATCCTTAAGACCTGTTTGCTTGATTACAGGGCCAGGATCCTTAAGACCTGTTTACTTGAATACAGGGCCAGTATCCTTAAGAAATATTTACTTGACTACAGGGCCAGGATCATTAAGACCTATTTACTTGACTACATGACCAAGATCCTTATGACCAGTTTAATTGACTATAGGGCTAGGATCCTTAAGACCTATTTACTTGACTACAGGGCCAGGTCCTTAAATCTTATTTACTTGAATACATGGCCAGGGTCCTAACAAACTTTTTACTTGACTACAGGGCCAGGATCCTTAGGACCTATTAGCTCGACTACATTGCCAGTATCCTTACGACCTGTTTACTTGACTACAGGTCTAGGATCCTTAAGACCTGTTTACTTGACTACATGTCCTGTATCTGTAAGAACTATTTACTTGATTACAGAGCCATGATCCTTAAGACCAATTTACTTGACTACAAGGCCAGGATCGTGAAGACCTAATTTCTAGACTACATGGCTAAGATCCTTACGAACTATTTAAATGACTAGAGGGCTAGTATCCTTAAGACCTATTTACTTAACTACATGGCCAGGATCCATACGACCTGTTTACTTGACTTCATGACCAGGAACCTTAAAACCTATTTACATGACTACATGGCCAGGATCCCTACGACCTGTTTACTTGACTACATGGCCAGGATCCTTAAGACCTGTTTACTTGACTACAGAGCCAGGATCACTAAGACCTATTCATTTGACTAATGAGCCAGAATCCTTACGACCTGTTTACTTGACTACATGGCCAGGATCCTAATAGCTGTTTACTTGAATACTGGGCCAGGATAATTAAGACCTATTTACTTTACTAACGGGCCAGGATCCTTAAGACCTAATTACTTGAATACATGTCCAGGATCCTTACGACCTATTTAAATTACTAGAAGGCTAGTATCCTTAAGACCTATTTACTTGACTACATGGCCAGAATCCTTACGACATGTTTATTGACCTACTGTCCAGGATTCATAAGACCAATATACTTGACTACATGGCCATGATTCTTACGACTTGTTTACTTGACTACATGGCCAGGATCATTAAGACCTTAATACTTGACTACAGGGCAAGTATTCTTTAGACCTATATACTTGATTACAGGAACTTGATCCTTAAGACCTATTTACTTGACTACATGGCCAGGATCCTTACGACCTATTTACTTGACTACATGGCCAGGATCCTTAAGAGCTGTTTACTTGAATACTGGGCCAGGATACTTAAGACCTATTTAATTGACTACAGGGCCAGGATCTTTAAGACCTATTTACTTGACTAGATGGCCAGGATCCTTACGACATGTTTACTTGACTACATGTCCAGGATTCTAAGGAGCTGTTTACTTGACTACATGGCCAGGATCCTTAAGACCTGTTTACTTGAATATATGGCCAGGATACTTAAGACCTGTTTACTTAACTACAGGGCCAGGATATTTAAGACCTGTTTACTTGACTACAGGGCCAGGATTCTTAAGACCTATTAACTTAACTGCATGGCCAGGATCCTTACGACCTGTTTTCTTGACTACATGTCCAGGATAATTAAGACCAATTTACTTGACTACATGGCCAGGATACTTACATCACGTTTACATGACTACAAGGCCAGGATCCTTAAGACCTGTTTAATTGACTACAGGGCCTGGATCTTAAGACTTATTTACTTGACTACAGGACCAGGATCCTTAAGACCTATTTAAATGACTACATAGCCAGGATCCTCACGACCTGTTTACTTGACTACATGGCCAGTATCCTTAAGACCTGTTTACATGACTACAGTGCCAGGATCCTTAAGAGCTATTTACTTGACTACAAGGCCAGGATACTTAAGACATTTTACATGGCTACATAGCCAGGATTTTTAATACCTGTTTACTAGACTACATGGCCATCATCCTTAAGACCTGTTTACTTGAATACAGGGCCAGGATCCTTAAGACCTATTTATTGACTACAGGGCCAAGATCCTTAAGACCTATTTACTTGACTAAATGTCCAGGATCCTAATGACTAGTTTACTTGACTACATGGTCATGATACTTAAGACCTGTTATCTTGACTACAGGAACAGGATTCTTAAAATCTATTTACTTGACTACAGGGCCAGGATCCTTAAGACCTATTTACTTGACTATATGGCCAATATCCTTACGACCTGTTAACTTGACTAAATGGCCAGGATCCTTAAGACCTGTTTGCTTGACTACAGGGCTAGGATCCTTAATACATGTTTTCTTGACTTACAGGGCCAGGATCCTTAAGACCTATTTACTTCACTACAGGGCCGGGATCCTTTAGACCTATTTACTTGACTACATGGCCAGAAAAATTACGACCAGCTACTTGATACATTGCCAGGATCCTTAAGAACTGTTTACTTGACTACCGGACCAGGATTATTACGACCTATTTACTTGACTACATGGCCAGTATCCTTAAGAGCTATTTACTTTTCTACAAGGCCATGATCCTTAAGACCTATTTACTTGACTAAATGGCCAGGATCCTTACGACCTGTTTATTTGACTACATGGCAGTATTCTTAGAACCTGTGTACTTGACTACAGGGCCAGGTTCCTTAAGACCTATTTACTTGACTACAGGGCCAGTATCCTTTTGACTTGTTTTCGTGACTAAAGGGCCAGGATCATTAAGACCTATTTACTTGACTACAGGACCAAGATCCTTAAGACCTTTTTACTTTACTACATGGCCAGGATCCTTAAGACCTATTTACTTGAATACATGGCAAGGATCCTTAAGACCTGTTTACTTGACGACATGGCCAGGATTCTTAAGACCTGTTTACTTGACTATTGGGCTAGGATCGTTAAGACCTATTTACTTGACTATAGGGAGAGGATCCTTAAGACCTATTTAATTGACTACATGACCAGGATTCTAAGAATTGTTTACTTGACAACAGGGCCAGGATCCTTAAGACCTGTTTACTTGAATACAGGGCCAGAATCCTTATAACCTAATTATTTGAATACAGGGCCAGTATCCTTAATACTTATTTACTTGACTACATGGCCAGGATCCTTATGACATGTTTACTTGACTATATGGCCAGGATCCCTAAGACCTGTTTACTTGACTAAAGGGCCAGGCTCCTTAAGACCTATTTACTTGAATACAGGGCCAGGATCCTTAAGACTTATTTACTTGACTACATTTTCAGGTTCCTTAAGAAATGTTTACTTGACTACAGGGCAAAGATCTTTAAGACCTATTTCCATGACTACAGGGACATAGTCCTTAAGACCTGTTTATATGACTACACGGCCAGGATCCTTAGGACCTGTTTAATTGACTACATGGCGAGGATCCATAAGACCTGTTTTCTTGACTACATGGCCAGGATCCTTACGACCTGTTTACTTTACTACAGGGCCAGGATCCTTAAGTTGTGTTAACTTGTTTACAGGGCCAGGATTCTTAAGACCTATTAATTTTTCTAGAGGGCCAAGATACTAATGACCTATTTACTTGACTACATGGCTAGGATCCATTACGACATGTTTACTTGACTACATTGCCAGGATCCTTAAGACCTGTTTACTTGACTACAGAGCCAGGATTCTTAAGACCTATTTACTTGACTACAGGGCCAGGATCATTAAAAACTATTTACTTCATTACATGGCCATTATCATAGAGACCTGTTTGCTTGACTAGAGGTCTAGGATCTTTAAGACCTATTTACTTGACTACATGTCTAGAATTTTTACGACCTGCTTTCTTGACTACATTGCCAGGATAGTTAAAACCTGTTTACTTGACTACAGGGCCTGTATTCCTAAGACCTCTTTACTTGACTACAGGGCAAGGATGCTTAAGACCTATTTACTTGACTACATGGCCAGGATTTATACGACCTGTTTACTTGACTACATGGCCAAGATCCTTAAGACCTGTTTATTTGATTACAGGGCCAGTATACTTTAGACTTATTTACTTGACTATAGGGACAGGTACCTTAGGAACTATTTAATTGACTACATGACCATGATTATTACGACCTGTTTATATGACTACATGGCCAGGATTTTTAAGACCTGTTTACTTGAATACATGGCCAGGATCCTTAAGACCTATTTACTTGACTACAGGGCCAGGATAATTAAGACTTATTTACTCGACTACATGGCCAGGATCCATATGACCTGTTTACTTGACTCAATGGCCAGGATACTTAAGACCTGTTTACTTGACTACAGGGCCAGATTCCCTTAAGGATCCAGGCCATGTAGTCAAGTAAACAGGTCGTAAGTATCCTGGGCATATAGTCAAGTATATAGGTCTTAGGGATCCTGGCCCTGTAGTCAAGTAAATAGTTCTAAATGATAATGGACCTATAGTCAAGTAAACAGGTCTTAAGGATCCTAGCCCTGTAGTCAAGTAAACAGGTCTTAAGGATCCGGGCCATGTAGTCAATTAAATAGTTGGTAAGGATACTGTCCATGTAGTCAAGTAAATAGGTCTTAAGGATGCAGGCCGTGTAGTTATGTAAATAGGACTTAAGGATCCTGGCCCTGTAGTCAAGTAAACAGGTCTTAAGGATCCTGGCCATGTAGTCAAGTAAACAGGTCTTAGGGATCCTACCCATGTATTCAAGTAAATAGGAATTTAGTATCCTGGCCCTCTAGTAAAGTAAATAGGTCTTAAGGATCCTGGCCCTGTAGTCAAGTTAAGAGGTCTTAAGGATCCTGGCCCTGTAGTCAAGTAAATATGTCTTAAGGATCCTGGTCTTGTAGACAAGTAAACAGGTTTTAAGGATCCTGGCCATGCAGTAAAGTAAACAGGTCGTAAAGATCCTGGCGATGTAGTCAATAAATAGGTCTTAATTATACTGGCCCTCAGGTCAAGTAAATAGTTCTTAAGGATCCTGGCCCTGTAGTCACTTAAACATGTCTTAAGGATTCTGGCCATGTAGTCAATTAAACAGGTCTTAACTATCCTGACCATGTAGTCAATTAAATAGTTCTTAAAAATCCTGGCACTGTAGTCAAGTAAATAGGTCTTAAGCATCCTGGCCCTGTAATCAAGTAAATAGGTCTTTACTATTCTGGCAATGTAGTATAAACATTTACTTTACTACATTGCCAGGATCCTTATGACCTGTTTACTTTACTACATGGCCAGGATCCCTAAAACCTGTTTACTTGACTACAAGCCAAGGCTCCTTAAGACCTATTTACTTGACTACAGGGTTAAGATCCTTAATATATATTTACTTGACTACATGGCCAGGATACTTACGAACTGTTTACTTGACTACATGTCAAGTATCCTTAAGACATGTTTACGTGACTACAACGCATGGATACTAAAGAATTATTTACTTGACTACAGTGCCAGGATCCTTAAGACCTATTTACTTGACTACATGGCCAGGATCCTAACGACCTGTTTAATTGACTACATGGCCAGAATCCTTAAGATCCGTTAACTAGAAAGCAGGGCCAGGATTATTAGGACATATTTACTAGACTACAGGGCCAGGATACTTAAGAGCTATTTACTTGACTACATGGCCAGGATCCTTACGAACTGTTTACTTGACTACATGGCCAGGATCCTTAAGACCTGTTTAGTTGACTACAGTGCCAGTATCCGAAAGACCTATTTACTTGACTACAGGATCAAGATCCTTAAAACCAATTTACTTGACTACATGGGTAGGATCCTTACGACCAGTTTAATTAACAACATGGCCAGAATCCTTAATACCTGTTTACGTGACTACAGGGCCAGTATCCTTACGACCAATTTACTTGACTACAGGGCCAGGATCATTAAGACCTATTTACTTGACTACATGGCCAGGATCCATAAGATCTGTATACTTGAATACAGGGCCAGGATTCTTAAGACCTATTTACTTGACTACATGGCTAATATTTTTACGACCTGTTTACTTGACAACATCGCCAGGATCCTTAATACCTTTTTACGTGACTAAAGGGCCAGGATCCTTAAGAGCAATTTACTTGACTACAGGGCCAGGATCATTAAGACCTGTTTACTTGAATATATGACCAGAATCCTTACGACCTGATACTTGACTACATGGCCAGGATCCTTAAGACTTGTTTACTTGACTACAGGGCCAGGATCCATACGACCTATTTACTTGAATACATGGCAGGATCCTTAGGACATGTTTACTTGACTACAGGGCCAGGATCCTTATGACCTTATTACTTTACTACTGGGCCAGGATCCTTAAGACGTATTTACTTGACTACATGGCCATGATCTTTAATGACTGATTACTTAACTACATGGCCAGGATCCTTAAAGCCTGTTTACGTATCTACAGGGCCAGGATCCTTAACCTATTTACTTGACTACAGGGCCAGGATCCTTAAGACCTATTTACTTGACTACAGGGCAATGATCCTTAAGACATGTTTACATGACTACATGCCCAGGATCCTTACGATCTGTTTACTTGACTACATGGCCATGATCCTTAAGACCTGTTTACTTGACTGCATGGCCAGGATCCTTAAGACCTGTTTAATTGACTACAGGACCAGGATCATTGAGACCTATTTAATTGACTACATGGCCAGGATCATTAAGACCTGTTTACTTGACTAGAGGACCAGGATCCTTAAGACCTGTTTAATTGACTACAGGGCCAGGATTCTTAAGACCTATTTGATTGACTACAGGGCCAGGATCCTTAAGACCTGTTCACTTGACTACAGGGCCAGGATCATTAAGACCTATTAACTTTACTAGAGGGCCAGGATACTTAAGACCTATTTACTTGACTACATGGCTAGGAACATTTACAACCTGTTTACTTGACTACATGGCCAGGATCCTTAAGACCTGTTTACTTGACTACAGGGCCAGGATCATAAAGTCCTATTTACTTGAATAAAGGGCCTGCATTATTAAGACCTATTTACTTGAATACATGGCCAGGATCCTTACGACCTGTTTAATTGATTACATGACCAGGATCCAAAAGTCCTGTTTACGTGACTACATGGCCAGGATCCTTAAGACTGGTTTACTTGACTACAGGTTCAGGATCCTTAAGACCTGTTTATTTGAATAGAGGGCCATGATCCTTAAGACCTATTTACTTTACTAGAGGACCAGGATACTTAAGATCTATTTACTTGACTACATGGCTAGGATACTTACGACCTGTTTACTTGACTACTGGACCAGGATTCTTAAGACCTCTATACTTGACTACATTGCCAGGATCCTTACAAACTCTTTACTTGACTACATGGCAAGGATCCTTAAGACCTGTTTAATTGAACACAGAGCTATGATCCTTAAGACATATTTAATTGAATACATTGCAAGGATCCTCATGACATCTTTACTTGACTAAATGGCCAGTATCCTTAAGACCTGAATACTTGACTATAGGGCCAGGATCCTTAAGACCTATTTACTTGAATACAGGGCAAGGATCTTTAAGACCTATTTACTTGTCTACATGGCCAGGATCCTTGCGATCTATTTACTTGACTACAGGGCCCGGATCCTTAAGACCTTTTTACTTGACTACATGGCCAGGATACTTACGACCTGTTTACTTGAATACATGGCCAGGATACTTACGACCTCTTTACTTGACTGCATGTCCAGGATCCTTACGACCTGTTTTCTTGAATACAGGGCAAGGATCCTTAAGACCTATTTACTTGTCTACATGGCCAGGATCCTTGCGATCTATTTACTTGACTACAGGGCCCGGATCCTTAAGACCTATTTACTTGACTACATGGCCAGGATAATTAAGACCTATTTACTTGACTACAT
>CABFWO010006858.1:17723-30641 GCA_902155825.1 Timema genevievae | reverse complement strand
AACTTTACTAAAATAATACCAAATCTCACAGATCATACTTCGATTTACAATAAGGAATAGCCAACTTAAATATAGTGTTTTATTTAATTTTATTTCTCTTTCTAGGCTCTTGTTCCAGGGAAATCTTCCCCAGGAGGTCACCCATGGGGTATAAGGGGTGCTACTGGCTACCCGGCCATTCATTCGAATTAAAACCCCATCTGTATGGTCGCGAAATATATGTTAGACTCATTCAGTCTAGTTTGGTGGTAATGGAGAACTGAGGTATTAAATATTGACCCAGTGTACTGAAAATGAGTTCTTATAAATGATTACCTACTCTCTCCCGAAGAAAATTTGGTTACATTTTCACTAAATTCTATCTTACTCAGTCCTACTCCATTGGTGTTATTAAATATTTTTATCCTGGATAAGTATCAATACGTGGTAGAAAAAAAACCCATTAAATCCTTGCGTGCAGCTTTGTTACACAAGGTCAGAACAAATCTTTCTTCTTAGGAGAACCAGATTTCTTGGGAAAAAAAAATCAAGTTTTAATGTAGGCTTATAAGTGCCTCATTAAAATATAGTCATCTTAGCTAATGTGTTACAGGGTCATAAAACGCGGCCCTATACTCATTTAGTCTCAAGTTTAAGGTTAATTTTTCTCGCATACTTAAATAGGTACACTTGGTTCACACCGTAAATTACCTTGACATATTAAACAATGACCCTTTCTAATAAGCTGTAACATGGTAAGCTTATATTTCAGAGTAAGTGGAGTTTACGTCAAAGATAAACGTAATGTACACACTTTTTCAAGATGACTATTCATAAAGTGTGTGAAAAACCATTCATGGTCCTTCTCGCTAAACTTGCAGTTGTATGACGTACACAGGGGGGTGAAACAAGACAAGCGTTTCACTGGGCCACTTTTCATCACCCATAAGATTATACCGATTACTAATATTGCATCCAAATATTTAAAACAATTTAAATAATAATAGAGATAACCATAAAATATAAATGATATGGTGCACAGCACAGATTTTCTTCCTCTTTAATCTTAAAATTTGTGAAACGAAATAATTCACACTTTTACAGAAACATTCCACTAAAGAGTTTAAAATAATAATGTACTCATTTACAGAAACATTGAGAAAAGAGGAGCATCTCCTGTGTCCACCAAAAAGCATAAAAATCAGTTTCATATTTCTAAGAACTCAATTAAAATATATATGTTTGCTTATGGCTCATAAACTATTGGCTTAGTAAAAATATACTTTAGCTAAAAGATTTGTGTTTCAATAGTATTACAACTATACAAAGATAAGTTATTTCGTAGCTTAAAATTTACGGATATTTGATCAATATTAGAAATGTATATTTCCCCTTTCGTTGCCCTTAAAGTCACTTTTATGAGAAAACAAGAATTGCCATTTTGTTTGAAATGTTAAACAATGACTGGGTACAAAAGTAATAAAAATGTTAAAGACAATTTTGGGAAAATCCACTTTATCACTTTTTGTCCTTCAGTAAACTACCCTTAATTTTAAGGTTAGATGTCTGATTCCAATTACTTCTCTGGGGAACCTTATGATAACACTAGATACCAATTATAAGTCCGATCAGTAAAATAGGGTTGGCTCTAATCCGACAGACGGACAGACGTCATCGCGAAAACAACTTGGTCGGTTTCAACGCGTCATAAAAGTTGATATTATCAAAATCTGGAGGTTTGTTTACGATCACAATACTTCTCTCTCCAAGGGGTTGAAAAAAAAGTAAGAATAAAACATTTAAGACACAGTACCTTTAAAACTTCAAATTTAGGAAAAATAGTTTTCACTGAAACCACCTGCTCTTATTGAGGGTCACATTTTTAAAATACAGGATGGCTTTGGACATCTTGTGATATTGGTAACACTAGGTTGACTTCAACCTTCAATTTAATTATCTCAACATTTTAACTTATTTCCTAAACAGTTTGTTGCGACCTTATGTGATATATAGTTGCACGCAATGTATACAAGTTATCGGATTTTCAAAATACAGAATACATAAAATATTTGTTTGAAATTGAGTCAATGTTCATCAACTTTGGTTCTTTGCTGTGTTGTAAATGTGAGGAAGCAGACGACCGGATTATGAAGCATATAGAACATGCTGTATTTACAGACCAATTGGACAGAGTAATAGTCGCTTCGGCTGATAACGATGGGGTGAAAAGTCTAAACAACAAACTACAATCAACACAAAATCAAATACTAAGAACCATCACCGGGGCACCATGGCGCACTCGAACCACACACTTACATGAAATGACAAACTGCAGACAGCTACAAGAAATACACAAAGACCGCAACAAAAGACTCTACGAACAGACCGACTTAAACACAAACGAACTAGTCAGAGAATTAGGCCGATATGACTCCACAGAAAATAGGTACTACAAAAGACCCAGACTGGCTTAGTTGCGCAGCAGCACGAGTAGTATATTAGATAACAATAACATTATAAAAAAATAATAAATTAAAAAAACACAAAGCTCCTAGTGATAGTCCTAGATAAAAAAAATAATTAAAAAATGATTATAATAATAAAATTAAAAGTCAGTAATAATAAAAAAATTAAACTAGCCTAGCAAACTAATTATAAAAAAAATAAACCTTGATGCCATTCCTCTTAAGAAAAAAGTTTGTATTTATATATTCTGGATTTGACAAGAAACTAAGCCAGGTGGACGCAAAACACTCCGACGATCTCACATCCCACCCTTCCAAATCCCAGGAAAAAAATCCTCCCCCACCCCAATCCATCATGTCCGGCCACATCATTAACAACCTTTGTCCCCACTGGAACCCCTGGGTAGGCAGGTCTGTTCTTCACGTAAAGCCATGAGTTTGCTACAGCTGTTGATACAAGGGGGAAGGGCAACCCTACAAACCCATCCCACATCCAACCAAACCATATTCACATCCCAAATCCTAACCTAACCTTAAAACCCAGGCATCTCACGCACAATCACCCACAAAATGCAAACACACCCAAACTCACACCTTCCACATCCCAGGAAAAGAAAAGCCTACCCACACCCGAAATCTCCTGAAAACATTCACAATCACCAAACTACACCTCAAAGTGCAATGTTTTCTAATAAACCTGTATTCTCTTAAGCCTCATTTCATCGGTTTCATTTCATCAGGTATACACATTCATTCGCGAGGTTAAGAGTCACTACAGTGACTCGGTACTCAAACAACAAATCAGCCCTTTCTCTTGATGAACTAGGTTGACACTTCTGTCGATCTAGAGATTCAGAGTCAGGCAACAGCCGAAAGGCAAAGATCACATAACAAAGATCCCGAGGAGGTCGGACGCGTCTGCTGTTCCTGGAGAAGACTTACGAGGACACCGGAGAGGAAGCCGACACTAGAAAACAAAACTAGATCCATCCCCCTACACAAAAGTGTCTGAGACGGTCTATGTGGGGTCTTAAGCAGCGTTGATTCTATCTGTGCCAAGCAGTAGCTGAAAGACATAAAACGTGGCTGGCTGCAAAGTAATACAGTGCATTCGGTGACAATTTTAGGGACACGCACAACAATATACCACAAGGAGGGAGAAACCCCACTCTTCCTCACACCTTTGCGCCTCTAGCCTTCCCTTTTCAGGGCTGTACGAAATGTCCACGGCACCACACAATTCCAATGACACCACACTAATTTTGACAAAATCACGAACCAACAAAAATGCAAATTTTTCCAATTCAGAGACTAACCCGGAAACAACTGACATGGAGACAGATCAGGACGGCAACAGATCATTCACCCTAATGAAAAAATGAGATGCAAGTGGAAATGTAGAAACACAGATAGGACGCAATTCAATAAAACTATCACCAGAATTGACAACAAATACCTATCATTGGATACTGAGACAAAAACAAACAATGACACACCCTCAACACAGACAGATACCAACAAGAAAGAGAGACTTACACCAATTGTGACTCTAGGTATTCACAATTACAAAAAGATAACTGAGATTGCCAAAGACACCGAGACCACCAAAGGAGTGAGTTATATTAAGGATGGACTGAAAATCCAAACCACCTTGATCCACGACTTCAAAATGGCTCAAAGTCTCCTGAAGGAAGTGAACCAGAATTACTACACCTACTCACTACCACGCGACAAGCCAGGGAAAGTAGTCATAAATGGACTGACACCAAACATGGACCCTGAATACATAAAGGCTGAGCTAATCGACCTAGGCTACGCAGTGACTGACGTTCGCCAGTTTAGCAGGAGGGCAGAAGCGACAAACACCACCCAGACTGTGATGCTACTCCAGAAATTTTTGGTCTCACTTGCTAAGACCGAAGTCCACACCATTATCTTTGGAGTTAGATACATAAATCAGACTAGAGTTAGGGTAGAGCACTACAACACTCCCCAAAACACGATTGTGCAATGTCACAAGTGTCAGCGTCATGGACATACAAAGAACGACTGTTCGAACATGCCCAGATGCGTGAAGTGTCTTGGAGCACACCTCACCCCAAACTGCTCCAAGAAGGACAACACGACACCGGCAAGATGAATAAATTGCAAGGGTTCACACACGGCCAACTACAGTAAATTACCAGTATATTTGCAACTGTTAGAGGCCAAAAACAACAAACTGAACACCTCCGGTTGCCTCCATCTACCACTCCTATACTGAAGTTACGGTGGGGTACAAAAGACAGCCACAGCAAGAAAACACCACTTCCTCACTCTCAGACTTAAAAGAACTCATCAACCTTTTCAAGGACCTAATATTGCTATAATACTCAAACACTTCAGACCTTACCTCACTGGACTCAGAGATGCCACTGACAAAACCGAAAAACTCATGATACTGCTAAAGGGGGTGACTGAATACTTCTCGACCGACTATGACTAACACAAACGCGACTGTGACGAAAGACATACTTCGGTTTTTTATATGAAACGCGAACGGAATACTCATGCAAGCTAAGGAGCTAGAAGATCTTATTAAAACTAATTCATTAGATACTGCCCTAATAAATGAGACCCATTTAAACCCATAGAAATATATATACTTTTATGGCTACACTATTTATAGAAATAATAGGCCCCAAGGCAGGGGAGGGGTACGGCTATCTTGATCAAGACCCATCTACCTCACTACCAACATCATTTTCAAAATCTCCAGAATATAGAAGCTACGGGAATAAATGTAAATACTTGTGGCGGGAGTGTCCGGTTCGCGGCCATATACAAGCCCCCGACTAAGACGCTACTACCACAAGACTTAGACGTAATCACAGAGCCAAACAAACTATATTTGCAGGCTATCTTAACTCTAATAACACAATTTGAAACAGCCAAGTAACCACCGGGAACGGAAGAATACTAGCAGACCACGCCGACACTCTGGACTTTGTAGTTTTTCCCCCAGACGAACCTACACTTTATCCCTCAAATTATCAAAATAGACCCGATATCATAGACGTAACACTGATCAACATTGGTGTAATCGATGAGGATATGACTGTATTAAAGGAACTGGATTTGGATCATAATCCTATATTGTGTGAAATTAGGAAGAACACTAACTTTTAGATATGGGGACTCAAACAAACAACATCATCTTGTGATCGGGACGAGTTTAGGCAGACATTAGTGGATAAATTACCATAAATACATGATATAGAGACAATAGAACAGGCAGACGCTACCTTACAACACTTCACGACTACGGTGCAAGAAGCCTACATGGTAAACACCACTAGGACACCCATACCACACGAACCTCTGACAACAATACCCGGGCCTGAACTTTCCTATAGCCCAGAAACGGGAAGCGAGAAGGGCTGGCAGACATACAGAACTCCACACCACAGGACGACCTACAACCGACTCATAGCCCTAGTGAGGAGGAGAGTCAAGGACATCAGACAAAATAGATGGAACACATACGTCACTGAGGCCACACATGACAGAGACAAGTTTTGGAAAGGAACACGACAACTCAGAGGGACTACCATAAAAAAGACCGTACCAGCTAATTATGGGGAACACGGCATGGTTTACAAAAGTACAGAGATGGCTGAAGCCATAGCCGTAGTATTAGATAAACAATTTAAACCTAACGACAAACCACAATATCATGACTTTACCAAAGACGTGACTAGATCAGTCAGGGACTATTTGGAAGGACCAAACGACACTCGAGCAGAGATAATCACTCTGGAAGAGCTCACTAGTACTATAAAGGACTTACCTAGAAATAAATCGCCAGGACACGACTACCTGACTAATGAAATTTCTTTGTTTATTTATTTATTTACATTATTTATCCCGATTCCTAGCATGTAGCTCGGGACCTAGGTCTACATCTTGAATTTACATTACATCTTTTAGTTGCGTGCTTTGTTTTTTAAAATACAATAATAAATTTATAATATACACTTAAACCTAGAAGTCCTATTTGTCCTTCTTTCCTATACCTAACCTACTAGTTGTTACACCCAGGTATATTACGCCCCCGGTACCCTGCCCCGCTGGATGTCCCACCACGCTCTGGATCTAATGGTCCCCAGATCTGTGAGAGTCCCAGTGGGGGCGGGCATCCCCTTCCACGCTGACTGGGGAGGCGCCCCACCAGAGATTTCGCTCCACTTACTATCCACAATATCACCACCTATGGACTTACAACTAACTTAACCTAAGGATTTATAAAAATACTTAATGCTAACTTAACCTAAAAACAAGTCCTTCTTATAATTGGCTGCTTGGAACAACCCCGAATAAGAGAAGACTTCAACAGTCTCTGACATAAAGGAGATAGTAGGGCTCTTAAAGGAACTCAACATTTTAAAACTAGCTACACATTTCAAGACATTTCAGACTCAGACAATGTATGGACACAACAGACAAGATATTTATATTGATAAAGGGAATAACAGAATATTTTTTGACCCAAGATGACTAACAAACCTAAGACTTGAACAAAAGACCTACTACGTATTTTTATATGGAACGTGAATGGGATCCTTACGCAAGCAAAATAACTAGAGAAACATTTCAAAACTTACGGCATAGATATAACTTTAATCAATAAAACCCACCTAAACCCAAATAAAAATATATACTTTTTCGACTACGACGTATACAGAAGCGACCGACCCAACAGAAGTAAGGGGGGGAATGCAGTGTTAATTAAAAACCATATACAACATTTCCAAAATCGCTACTAACATTTTCAAAACCTAGAAGTAGCAGCAGTTAAAGTAAATACAAAAAGCGGGATTATGCTATTCGCGGCCATATATACCACCTACTAAAACTCTAGTGCAACAAGACCTAAACAGCAACCAACTCTCTTTCTACCTGAGCATAGTTCTGTTCAGTGGCGGTAAGCGATCGTGAAGCATATAAAATGGGCTTGCCATCTTGCATTAAAGTGGTACCAAGGGCATATTGACTACTGTCAGCATGTATGTTAATGAGTTTGGAGGGGTCAAAAGGATTCAACAAGGCATGTTCTGCTATATACTTTTTCAAAAGTTCTGACTGCTTACTGTGGGAGAAATTCCAAGACCACTCGGAATCTTTTTTAGAAGTTCATGGAATGGGGTGCAAATATCTGACAGGTGGGGCACAAATGGTCTTAGGTAATTGACTGTTCTAAAATACGCTACCAATCCTTCCTTGAAGCAGGTACTTCGATGTCCTGAATAGCATGATCTCTAGTATCATCAAGACGAATTCCATCCTTATCAAATTTCAAACTTTTAATTTAATTTTATCCACAAAGAATTGAACTTTTTCCGGGTTGAATACTATGTTGTTTTCACGAGCAACTTGAATAACCTGTTTAACTATTTTCCATAACTCTGCTCCACATAAAACATCATCAAAATATACACATTATTCCCCAATATTCCCGAAGTACTAATGAGTCGTCTTTTGGAAGTACTCAGGAACCACACTTAGTTCAAATGGGGCGCGTAAAAACCGATAGCATCCAAAGAGGGTGCTGAATGTACATAGAATAGCCGCTACTTTACTCAATTTAACTTGGTAAAACCCATCTTTTAAACCAACTTTGCTGCTGGCAACAGATATATTAGCCTATATCAAGTAATATTTTGTCAATCGGTAATTTAACAGTATTACTAGTGATTGATTGTGAGGGATATAGCTAAAGTAATATTTTGTCAGGAGGTGATATAGGTGTTATTTGTAATTAATTGTTAGTGATACAACTAGAGTAATATTTTGCTAGGACGTGATATAACAGAGTTACTTGTAATTAATTGTGGGGGCTATAACTCAAGTAATATTTTGTTAGGACGCTATTTAACAGAATTACTTGTCATTAATTGTGAGGGATATAGCTAAATTAATATTTGTCAGGAAGTGATATAAGTGTTAATTGTAATTTATTTTTAGGAATATACCCAAAGTAATATTTTGTTTGGACGTGACTTAACAGACTTACTTATAATTAATTTTTAGGGATAGAGTTAGAGTAGTATATTGTTAGGAGGTGATGTAAGTGTTATTCGTAATTAATTGTGAGGGATATGTCTCGAGTAATATTTTCAGGGTGGCCACTCACCGGGAAAATTGGGAAAAAATCCCGGGAAATGTGCTTGAATTTTGCCATCATTTGTGAATTTAAAGGCGGTGACCACTATAATTAGTTTTTTGTGCATATACATTTTAACATTTGCCATGGGAAAAACCACTTTAAATGTATTCTAGAAAAATTAAATTTAAATAATTCTAGGCAAGGAAAACAATGATTAGCTTCTAGGGGTCTCCAAATTTCAAAAAATTTCTAGGGGAGGATCACTCCAAATATCTTGGAAAGGAGTCTCATTTTCAAAATATTTGTGGACGAAAACCTTTAAAAATGGATTCTAATTGTAATCAATTTTTACAAAATTTATGGTGTTGAGTCCCCGGATCTCCTTTGACTTGGGGAACAGTTTCTTTTTTAAAAAAATTCGTATACACCCCTACACAAATAAATTTCCACCTTCACTGGGTAAAGCACATTTGTAAATGTATAGGCCTATGCATACTACTGTTTATCTTGCCTAATCTCTACTTGTAGCTGAGGACACTTCACACGTACAATAATGGCCCTTTTTATCCAGACCTTTACAAAATGTACTTTGAGAATGTAGAGTAATACCATGGATGTACCCTCGTTTTTAGTGGGGAGGGAGAGGTCCTGTCTTTGGTGGATCGTGGTAAAGTCTCCCAACAGACTCATCTAAGAAATTTGTGCAGTACTGCAATCTGTTGTGGTAGAACCTAGGGGCGAGGGGGTGGAGGCAAGAGGGGCATCGTCCCTCTGAAAATAATCCCAGCTGGAATAAATCCCACCTCACTAAATATATTTTAAATCCTCTGATATTATCGAATATGAAGTTGAAAGATCTTACATTAACCTCAAGAATCAATTATCAAAAGTTTTCCGGATAAGATCACTTCAAATAGTTTCTAGAGGCATCTAACGTTCGAAAAATATTCAAGTTAGGAGCAGTCTAAATATCTTCTGAAAGCGTCTAAATTTTAAACATTTTTTGAGGAAAACCCCTTCAAATAGCTTTCAGGAGATCTAAATTTTAAAAAAGTAAACTATTTGACGACTATTAAAAATTGCTTCTGAAGGGATCCAAACTTAAAAAAAAATTCCAAAGGACGCTACTCAAAATAGGTTCTAGGAACATTCGAATTCAAAATAATTTGTAGTGGGGAATACTCTAAATATCTTTTTAAGGAGTCTAATTTAAAAAATGTGGGGAAGGCCCACTTCAAATTAGGGACTGGGAAAATGGTAAGTGGAGTATAGAGAGGGGTGGTTGCCCCTCTTGGAATAAATTATCCCCCTTCTAGATGTAGTTCACACGTTCTGATATTCTCGAATATGAAGCTAAGAGACTTGAATAAAACTGCAAATAACTTCTAAAGTCATTCAATTTTNTGGAGTATAGAGAGGGGTGGTTGCCCCTCTTGGAATAAATTATCCCCCTTCTAGATGTAGTTCACACGTTCTGATATTCTCGAATATGAAGCTAAGAGACTTGAATAAAACTGCAAATAACTTCTAAAGTCATTCAATTTTCAAATATGTGCCAGGCGGGGACTACTCCAAATAGTTTCTAGAAACATCCAGTTTTAATAATTTGCTGGGAGGGAAGCACTCCAAATAGATTATACATACACATAATTTTCAAAAATAATCCAAGTAACAAAGCCAAATAGCTTCTAAATACATTCAATTACAAAGAAATTCGAGGTGAAAATGTTTCCAAATAAATTAATATTTAGTCAGGAGATAACAGCGTTACTTAGGCTACTTGTAAGTGATATGGATAAGGAAATGTGTATATTCTTGTTGATTATTTTATTGTAATAAAAATAATAACTTTAATATTTGTATGAATGCCTTGTATTGGTGGATTTACCAATATTTAATTATTTTTATTCGTACATTAAACAGAAGGGATATTTTTTATTTAATATTAAGTAAAGCGCAGTATTTTAATTGATTGAAATTGTTATTATTAACAGATGACAGACGTTCACAGGAATGTAACTAAATGTATAGTGGAAAAATAACACCTGGATATAAAAATAAAGCACCTGACTTTTGACTTAGCGAGTTCTTTATTTGTAACGTATTAACTTATGGTCCACTATTATATGGATCCATTTCAACGTTTGTCTGCCAGTTGTTTTTTGTCAACCAGTTGGCTGTCTGTCACTGTGTTGTTCTATGTATGTAATTTTCGACAAGTAGACGGCTACTAGCTACCTAGTCTATTAAATATTTGTTAATATTTTGTCGATCAGTTGGTTGTCTATCACATGGTCCTACTCTTGTCATCAACTTGGTCTAAGTACTCCTGCGTGTAGATTTCTTGTCTGTCGATCCCTTTGTCCACACGTGTCGACCAATTTATTGTTGATAAGTTTTATGCACCCAAATTGGTCAACCATTCGTATGTAGATCACTTTGTCCTCCTATCCATGAGCTAGTCGACCAGTGGGTCATATTAGTGTCGGATACTTAACCCACCTAGCATTCAAAATATTTGTCTACTTTTTGTCGACCAATTGGCTCTTTATCAAATGGTCCTACTCACATCGACCATGTGGTCGACATTGCTTTTGCATGACAGTCACTTGTCGGTCGACCACTTTTTCCACACATGTTAACCAGTGTGTTGTCGATCAGTTTGCTGGAACCCCAATTGGTCGACCAGTTTGCTGTCACTTTGTCCACCTAAGCATGAACTTGTCAACCAGTTGTTCCAAATCGTGTCGGCCATATGTCTCATTTAGCCTTCGAGAGATTTTTTACAGCTTATCGACCAGTTTACATGATGCCAGTATAAATCATATGAACCTGTATCTAATTTCATTTACAAATACAACTATAGTACTTAGGCCTAGATATTTCAATCATATCATTAATGGCAATCAGTCCTAGTTAAATATAATTGTATCTAAAAATATCAAGATCATTACACTTATTGTATTTAGTTGAATATTATAGTTAAAAAAGTGTTTATCTTACTTAAAAAAACCTTTAGTTAATGTCATTTTCCGCCCAAATTTCCAAAATGTGTATTTATTTTTTTATATTAGCTTATTGGAATATGTAATGATCTTTACAAACAGCACAGTGAATTGGTTCTGATTAGCATCAAAATTCATATATTTCTCTGAGTTTTCCTGGCTAGGCCAGGGATGGATCCAGGTGGAGTTGGGTGCGATTATCCCCTCCTGCATAGAAAATAATAATAAATATTGAAATCAATACTTTAAGATTGTAAAGAATGACTGACTCTTAACACCTTACTCATCCTATTTCCTATACGACCTAATCAAAATTAGGCAACAGCTCTTTCAACTTAGCTCTAAAGCAAAACAAGTGGATTAAAACTAAAATTTTCCACTATTTATATTATTAAGTTTAGTATTAAAATATATCTTTTTTCTTGTAATACTAAAACACTTTAGACCTATGTACAGTATATATTTATTATTTTATTGTGGATGTGACGTTTTGTTTTATGTTATTTATGTATTAAAATTACAAATTGGTTAATCCAAATTGTGTTCTTTCTTAAATTCCTCTTATTATTATCATCATTATTATTATTATTATTACTATTATTATACAACGTGTATCTAAAACATTGCATCAAACTTTGGCAGGCTATTCCTTGGGTGAAAATAGAATAATTCATATCAGCAACATAGGGTCCATCTTGTATAATAAAACGACTGTTGTGTGAAATATTATGAAAACTGCTTAAGGTATTACAACGAATATTTGTATACTACTCATTGAAACCTTGATCATTAATAAATTAAATGTGCTGTTACCGCTACCCACCCGCATTATGTAAAAAAAGGGGGGTGGGGTTAATACTTGTTTCTGCAATAAAATATGTAAGAGTAAGTATTGCCAATTTTGACTTAAGATTACAAAACATGGAGTAAAAATTAACAAAAAAGGTGTCTTGGAGAAATTGTCTAGCTTTCCCCGTTTCCGAGATAATCACACAAGTTTGAGCTCAGAGACAAATGTATCTAACACAGCTAGCAACACAGCTACACTGGCTCCCTACCTGGTAGGAATTAACAGTTGTCTTTGAAATCACACATGCATGATTATCTCGGAAACGGGGAAAGCTAGACAGTTTCTTCGAGACACCATTTTTTGTTAATTTTTACTCCATGTTTTGTAATCTTAAGTCAAAATCGGTAATACTTACTCTTACATATTTTATTGCAGAAAAAAGTGTTACAACCCCGTCTTTTTTACATAATGGGGGTGGGTAACGGTAACAGCACATTTAATTTATTAATGATCAAGGTTTCAATAAGTAGTATA
>CABFWO010006858.1:0-17138 GCA_902155825.1 Timema genevievae | reverse complement strand
CCCTCCCTCTCAACAGCAAAATTAATTAAATTTATATTTGAGGGAGCCTCATGAAAACCTATCTACCCTTCCCACCCTCCAAACCCATACAACTGGCCCTGGATCCACACTTGAGCTAGGCTAGGTTAAAAGTATTTGTCCTTCAAACGATAGTATTTTATTCCACCAAACCCCCCTGTAAACATTTCCTATTAGGCTACTAATCCCTTCTTTCCTTACTTATATTTGTACTCAAAGCGAGAAGTTAATTGAGAGTGAGAGGTAACGGTACTATTATCTCCCTCTTTAACCGGACCGTCCCGAGCACGACAAACCGATAGTGCTACGCTCTATCGGAATATGCCTGTCCCTAGCAGCCTGTGCACACCGTTAACTACAAGTTTGTCATATCAAAGTTTTTGAGCAACACGCAACTTCCTCAGAAGATTATTCTGACTAATCATGAAATCTCTATGAGGCGCATGTATGGTCATCGTTAGTAAGAAACAAAATGCCGGATTCAAACCAGTCGCTTATCTAGCACCTTGTTGGCCGCTTCTTTGTAAAGTGTGGAACCTCATCGGCGTCGTCGTTGACTGACAGGATATGTGGTCGACACCCATGGCACGATATTGTAACGATTTGATCGACACACTCGACTTGGATGTATGTGACACGCTAACAAAAACAGTGGCTGTCATCGACCTCGAACAACCTACGTTGGAAAAACACATCAGAAACCTAGATCTTATCAGTGCTACCTACTATTCACGTCAAGTCATCGGTTTGGACTATTACATGCTGGATTGTGAACTAAAACAACTTTACTAACACATCTAAGAAAAATTGTAGAAAAACGTATAGACGAATATATGCATGATTCCTGCAAAATTGTATTGTGAATATTATGTATATCTGTGAAACCTTTAATGTATAATAAATATATGTTTGTAATATCGTGTTTTATTCACGCAAAACCTGTTTTTCCCATGCCCTATACCAACAAGCAGGATCGACAATATGTCACCAGATACGAGTCTGGACTTGTCGAGCCGTCAAACTAGCACCAGTTATGAACAGGGTCAATGACCTCTTTTATTAGCTCACGGTTTCAAGGTCGTAATCTATTCATGTCTAGACTTTTCTCGACGACCCACCAAACTGGTGCCAGGTATGAGTCATAAAGGACAGCCCATGAGACACCAAAATAGATTCAGAGGCTTTCAACAGGGAGACCGGGCCAGTAGCTCGCACTTTATGTTAGACAGCCATCGAGAGAGGATGCGAGTAAACAATCCCGCCCTCACTGGCAGAATTGGCAACATTTTATGGGACGTCGCTGGAGGAGTGCCCGACGCCAGAGACAGTACGCTCCCCACCTATAATTATAAAAAGCACACCTGTAAATAAAAAACTCCCATACAAAATTCTCCCCCAGGGACACACATAAAATAAATAGTACGGAACTCCGCACGGACTTTCTCGCTCTATTTTCTAAAAATGGAAATATTCACTGGAAACTCCTAATATATGTGAAACGACATAATATACATTAGCAAACCCAAGCATAAACTACACTATATTTATGTAAAACATTTTTGAAACCCAGTTTTAAATTTTTAAATTTTATTTTTTAATAATGTCCTCATTTGCATGTTGCATTTGCAAATTGATAAAAAAGATAAATATTGGGTCCAAAAGGGTCAACAGTTTGTATTAAAATTTCAACTTACGGAAAAAATGTTCGAAATTTTATTAGGTGTTGCACATCTTCATCTCACCGCATTACTATTAAATTCCTCATTTATAAATTTTGACCAATAAAAAATTTAAATATTGACTATTGAGTCTAAAATGGAGATAGATGATTCTTGTACATTGTTGTTTAAGGAAAAATAACATAAACTTTTTGAGAAACTAACTTATATTTAATTACTCTATGGCGTTGGAGAATTATTGCGTTAAAACTTAAGTAGTATCTCTTTACAACTAAAGCTCACAAAATTGTATCAATATATTTGGCAATATCTGAGAAACTGTTGGTTTTAGAACAATACATTCCATTGAAAGTTTTTTTAATAGTACTACAATTTTGCAATGATAAGTATCTCAAATAGTTTTGGAGATACGGAAATTTCAGCTTCTGTAAAGTACCCTAAAACCCATTTTCATGAGAAAATTAAAATAGCCAGTTTATTTATAATCGTAATCAACGACTAGATACGAATTTTATTTAAAATCGCTAGAGCCGATTTGGAGAAAATCCACTTTTTCTTTTTTCGCTCTTTATTAAACTACTTTTAATTTTAAGGTTAAACAGGCACACAGACAGACGGAATTGCAAAGACCACGTTTTAGGGTTAAGGGGGTCTTGAGACGTCGACATCCATCAACATTTCAGGTTAAATTTTTTTAGGGTCGCAATACTTTACCTTTTGTGTTCGAAAAGCTAGAAAATATAAATATTGGCGTATAGCTTGAAAGTTATTGGTTTTATAAAAATATTCTTTGAATAAAATATTTGTATTATAAATAGATATACATATTTGTAATGATAAGTTATTTCATATAGTTTCGGAGATATGATAAAAAAAATTATAATTTACGCATCAGACCTTAAAGTCATTTTTCCGAAATATTGAAAGTAGCCACTTTGTTTGGAATATTTATAAATGTTAAGAAACTAAATTTAAACAAAATCGTTAGAACCGATTTTGAGAAAATCGACTTTTTTTCTTTTTCCCCTTCAGTAAACTACCCTTAATTTTAGGGTTAGATATCCAATTCCAAAACCCCTCGGGGCAACCCAATGAAAACCCTAGTTACCAAGTATGAGCCCGATCAGTAAAATAGTTTATCCTCTATTTGGAGGTACAGACAGGCAGATGGAAATCCAAAAACAACTTTTTCGGATTCGGGAGGGGGGAGGGGTATCAAGAGTTCGATTTTTTTGACGATCAAAATAATAATTTCTCTACCTGTAAGATAGTGATTAAGAAAAAAATGATACAATAAAATTGTACACACATTAAAAAATCAAATGGGGTACACTGGACAGGAATGAACAAGTTTGGACATGAATAAAGCCCCTACAAATCACCACAAGGACCCTCACACCTGACCACCCTTTTAAATAACACCCCCGGATAAAAATCATGGTTAAAACCTATTTAAAATTGATAATATATGCTAAAAAACTGGACCCTATATTGATATTTTTTATTGGTCCAAATATACAAATGTGTACTCTAATTCTTTAAAAATAAAATTGTAAGTTTTAAAACCGCGAGTCAAAAAAGTTTTACGTAAGTATATCGCAATTTTTTCTTGAGTTTGCTAGTGTATATTATTTAGTTCCACTAATATTACGAATTTTGAGTAAATATCTCCATTTTTAAACAATGAAGCGGGAAAGTCCGTGCGCAATTCTGTACCATTTATTTGTTTAAATTCTTGGGGTTTTTTTTGCAAATTTTTAGTAATTTTTTAGAATTTCTGGCCATCATATAGGTATTTTTTAAATCACTTTTTGGTAACTTACTCTGGGTCGCGTTAATAAACTTTGAGTAATTTGGATACATCTGTGTCATTGTAAAGTATTTTATTAGTCTTCTTCGTGCCAGAATGACATTTCCTTCCAACCACGTCTCTTTGTGGTCAAAGCTACTACTTACTTCATTATAACATTAATAGTAGTAGACAAAAGGAGGGTATGGTTTCAACGCTTCAAGAGAACATAGTTCTGAGCTCTTTTTTTTGGGNGGGGGGTTCGGGGTGTAGTAAGATTTCAGGTAACTCTCGGTGATTTCACAACTGCCCAATTCAGGACCAAATAAAGATAAACATGTTAAGGAACATTCGAACTAACTAACACTAAACTTTAAACAAAAGATTTCAAGTTTTGAAAGAATGTGTGAGAGCTACTACAACAAAATTATATCGAGGCCTTACAAAAGTAATAGATGAAAATATTTGCAAAAAAAAATATCTAAAATGAGCCAAGAATGAATAATAGATTGCAAAGATGAAATATCGATTTTTAAAAGTTGTATGTGTGTATGTAGAGAGTAGAGTTGCCAAAAAGTCGTCTATCCGCGCTCCTAATGTAAATATATCATGTGTTGTCCTACCAAAACTTAACGTGTGTATTTTTGGAGGAGCCATCCGGAACAAACGAAAAACAAACGATTAAAATAATAAAAATATAGATTTTTAAAAGTGGAAGGAGGGAGGGGAGGGGCAACTCCACGAATGTGTTCGATTCTCGTGTCTAGGTGTAATTTATCAATCTAAAGAATATAAAATGTCTTAATTTTTAGGCTTTAATAATATCTTAACATCATGTGATAAACTCACGATTTTGGAGCCCCGACTCGAAATTAAAGTCTCACTACACCTATGCTTTGCGAATTCAACATTTAAATTGAATCTGAATATTTACTTACCAATTCGAATATATTCTAAACTGAACGGTATGTTATAGTGAGAATGCTTCTAATTGAATACAAATCACTTAGTCAAGCAGAAATTCATAAACGGCAGAAAGCAAGTGGGTGTATAACGTTACTGTCTGGCAGTAGGAGAACAAACAGGGTAGGGGAAAATTATAAGCACCATTATAGTTTGTGTTGTGGCCCCTATTAAGTTACAAATATCAATTTTACGCTTCTATACTAGTTACCTTTCCTTTCCCGGGCACTTAGGTGTTAATGATCAACCAGAATATGGGGACGTGGGGATTTTTCAGAGTGGAAAATGTTAACTTTTAAAATATGTTTTCAAGTTTAAGTATGTATAGGGTCATAGAAAATAATGTTGTGTCCATTCCAATACGCACAAAACTTGTGTACAGTTAAAGTATTTATCAACATTTAACCTAAGCGCAACATTTGATTGGAAATATCTCAACTAACTTGGCAGCACCATTACGTATATATTTTTGACTTGAGTCCAACATAAACTTAAAGGACGCATCTAAACAAATAATAGATAATTAATTTTACAAAATTCTCAAGTGTTTATGTTCGAGTCTAATAATATGTGTTGATTCTTTAAAATACAATTTAAATACAGCCACAAGACTTACCTGAAACCTTATGATAAAATTGTTGATCATACTTTATAAATGTATCGATGTTAGTTCCTTTAAAAAGTTTAATAATAATTCCAAAGTTTGATTTTTATATTTTAACTTCGGATTTAATTCCATCAATACTAAATCTGAGATATATTTGGATTCTAAATTTCAAGTCCTGTTCAAATATTAAGACTCTGATCTGAATTCTAAGTTACAAATCTTTTTAGTTTTTATGCACTTGGCCAAAATTGGTGTTGACACATTCATCTTACCTATTTTCTATTATAGTTTATTTCAATTTACTCACACACGCATCAGTGGACGTGCAGTCTAATCGTCAATCTCGATTATTCATGTTTGTGGAGATCGGAATTATAGTCCTTACCAGGTGTACCAAGGTTTTTTCCTAAATAGTTTATAGTCTCCCTCCACGCAAATGTGAGTACAATTCTTATAAATTCTCTCTAACTCATTAGTATAATTAAATACATATATCCTAGATGGTTAGTAAGATGCGACGGGGAAAAATTAGAGTTTTCCTGATTAATTTCCGCTTTAAATCTCCTACAGACACTTAAATATGAATTCCCATGGATTCAAATACCTATACATCATCAGCCATAATAATGACTTAATATTTAAAAGTTATTAAAGCACTGTTTCTTGAGTAGGCTAGAACAGGTATTTGTGTGAGTGGTGAGACCACTGTATCAAAGAACCAACTTTATTGCAGTAGTTTGGTAATGGATCATAGCCTTTAATTTCCAGTCAGGTACACTATTATTGCAACCAATCCTGGCTGCAAATACACCACCGATACCCGGAAAGATAAGATAGCCAGCCATTGACTAAACAATCATCAGGACTCTGCCCAGCTTCTGTATGGCCAACACGAATGGTCTGTTTACTTGCTATCGCACATACTTAGTGGATGCCTTCAGGTAAAGTTGCGTCTGACGCATTTCATTTGGCAATCTTCCGTGAGTCCTTCAACAAACTCACCTTGGAAAGGTCAAATAAAATAAGACCTTGCAAAATCACTTTCCATTTATATACATATTTCTTATGTATGTGTGTTTGAAGCTGTTCACCTTCGGTATGATGGCTCAGGTGTTTAATATGCCAGAAGCGATTCAACTCTTATTCAGCTGTCCAAACTCCGAGCGACTACCCACTTTTATATTTATATAAGACAACCTCAATCTCACAGGTTTAGTGAGGTACTAAATACACTGTGCTGCATTAGTTAACAAAGTATATCACATTTTTAATACTTAAGTTATTTTGAAATTTTATGGTGCCAAAGTTAAATAAACAAATAAATTAGTTTTTTGCCATTTTTAATACATAAGAACTTGACCATTCTAAATATTACGTAAATTAATGCGTAGATTTCTCAATCTCAAAACTAAACAAAAATCTACTTTTTATGTGTCCCCAATTCAAAAATTTATTTTTATTTCTACCTTTATGTTTATATATGCTTAGATAAATAGTAAAGATTTTTTTTAATTTCTGTATTTATAAATATATTTTGGGGAATTATGAAATAAAGCCTTCAATTGTCGAATTAGGTATCCTTTGCCTTTATCAATAAACACAAAAGTGAGTTTGTGTGAAAAATCTTTTTTTATTGGATTTCACTAATTTAATTTAATAAATTAATTCAATTTAACTGGCAGTCTAAGTTCACTGACAAAAGGAATGGACCTGTCGTAAGACATAACACCTAATAATAAGACTAATGAGAGAACGTATTCATTCTTAATCTGAATTGATTCAAAGTTTCTTAAAACGCCCACCACTGTAGTGCACAAATAATTTTGTCAATTTCGTTCATTTAATTTATTCATAAAATGTATTTATTAAATACATTTAATTAATATTTATGTATAAACGTGAAAAATAAACCATGTATTTTAACTAGACCAATAGAATCAAACATTATTTTAAATAATACTCTACGATTTTGATCCTTTCTAGAGGTTAAGATATTTGTAATAGCTAAGCTCTTGGTAAAACCATCTCAAATATAACAAGATAGAATGCCAATTTTATATCTTATTGAAATGAAGTTCCAGTAAAATGTTATTTATTGATAGTCATTTAGTATTGTTAAATTATCTAAAATAGAAAGATCCCTTTAAATATTGATAGATATGCACAAAAGCTAAAAGAATAATTATTTAGGGCATCGCCGTTTATATTAGTTTCTTGTATATGGTGTCTATAAAATGTGACTTATCACTTTCAGGGGGAGGATGAGGAAAGAGGTGACAAATAAGCTTGGAGTCCCCCCACTACCCCCCTTTTCCAACACTGAAAAATAATTTTAACAAAAATTTAATATTTAATATATATTATCTAGAGCACCAAATATTTATAGAATGTTTAGGATTAAATTTAAGACCATGCTTACGATTTGATTAAAATAATAACATTTAATAAAAGAGCCCTTAAATTCCTAACCAGGAAAATACAGAGCTAATAGCTTTCCTCTATTATAACGAACACCTAAATAAAGTGTCTGGTTGTGCCACAATTTAATTTTATCCAGAGTTATTAAACATATGAGCTTGTGAACATACCTAATAGTATTCTGAGCAAATCTATTGATTGGACCTTACAGTGCATTACAAAATGTTAATCGTAGCCATGCGTTGTCAATGAAGCGTACTAAATAAGAAACTGCCACAGCTTAGAAATTCCCCAGTTCATCGAGAGTGGAGTGGACCATGTTACTTGGTTTGATGCAGGCAACATGTTAACAATGAGGTTTACCTTCAAAAATACATTAAATGACCTTCAGATTGGAAGTCTACTTTTAACTCGTGCTTGTGTTGGGTTTTTTGTTATGAAAGCATAGGCCTCATTAGCTCTTAATTATTTAGTAGGAAGGAACAAATCCATTTTCAATTTAAATTATATAATTAAATTTACTTAGTACCAAATGATTAAAACGAATAATATGTTAATAGAATTGTAAGTCACATAAAAGCAACCTTGATTTTCGCTTTTCATTTATATTTATTTGAAGTACCTACTTGAACTGTACTTTCTGAACCGACTGATTATATCAGCATACAATAATTTCTATGGGTGAGAGCGAAAGGGCCTACCAATTTTACCGGGAAATGTATTTTCACAAATCTTCCAGGGTTTTTTTACACGTTACACACGAAGGAAGTTGTGCTAAGGATTTTTATCGCTCAAGAAAAATACGTTGCCTCTGACTGGATTTGAACCCACGAACATCGAGTCTTTAGGCGAGAATTTTACGCCAAGACCATCAAGGTCGACAAGTCACCGTAATCATTTGTGCATTCCTTCAAAGGTGGATTTTCAATTACCTAAATAAAATAATTCCCTGTTTATTTTACGTTACTAATAATTTCGATTTGATCAGATTATCGGGAGGACGTGTCTCTCCTGTTCAGCCCACAGATATCTAGTGTCGCTCAGCTGAACGGGGGTTCAAATGAAACTATATATGCTTAATGTTCCTTGAGGATAAATTTATTGGGTTAGTTTTTGTGAATATAGTTAAATCTCAAAGTAAGTTTATAAAAATGAGGATACATCAAAGAGAAAACCAAATCTATCTTACTTACGGAACCGGGAAAGTATTTACTTTGTTCACTAAAAAACACGGACCAAAATAAACAACAGCTAAGTTCTTCTGTTTAATAGCTTAATATTACCAGTGGCGCACCCAGCGGGGGTATGTAGGGGAGTTGCCCCCAAACCTCCCCCCTCACGATCTCAAATTAATTTTCAAAAATTTGACAGCAAGAGACCACTCTAAATAGCTTATAAAGGCAACATTTTTTCAAATTTTCCTTGAAGAGTACCGTTCCAAACATCTTTGTGGATGCATATAATTTTCAAAAAATTTCTAGATTGGGACCATACTAAATGGCTTCTAGGAAAATGTAGTTTCCAAAAAAATCTTAAGACAAATACCATTACAAATACCGTCTAGAGCATCGATTATTTAAATAAACTCCGGAGGAAGATTACTTTAAATATATTCTAGAGTTTGCTAATTAAAAAAACCGAACAAGGAATACTCCGAAAAGCTTCTAGGTCTATATATTTTTCTACAACATTTTCCTAGAAAGGATCCTTGGACTTCCGGAACTCTTTATTTTAATAACTGCCCTCTCCACCCTACAGCAATAGACTGCCGAGGACGGAGGCCAAATATCAGTCGGGTGAACTGGCGGGAGGGGAGGCTCCTAAATAGTTTTCCACTATCCCTCCACGCAAATGTGGGCTCACTTTCTCTAGATTCAACCTTCTCAATTCCTAGCCCATTAGCGTAATTAGTACTTAAGTGTATAACCCAAACAGGTGCTAAATAAATAAATAAATGATAAATCCACCACTACCGATTCTTCTTTTCGATTAAAACACTAAAAGTGTCCTGGTTTGTGTGGAAGTTACTATGGTTGGCTACCATTACACAAGTTAAAAGTGTATCAAAAGCTACAAATGTAAAAAAGTACTGGAAAAATAGCTTTGATACATCTTATCTAAACTAAGGTAACATAGGTTATTGAAATGGTCGCTCTAAGCTACCATGATAATAAGAATTGAGATAGCATCTAGAGGTATTTATAAGTAATAAGTAATTGTCTTCCTCTGCAGTAGTTAAGGTGCTCTGCCACCTAAACCCTCATCTCCTAAATTTAGTTCTGGACAAAACCTTGATTGTTCGCGCACCAAAAGAACATTTTTGGGTGTGCCACTGAATAAAACAATGAATAATACCTTCATGGTCGATTAAATCCGCATACAGAGTGGACTTTGCAATTTAAAGAGTTTATTTATGGACATTCACAGTGATAAAAGTATAATTGTAGTGCGATTCAAATTATTTTTAATTGACTTCGAGAAAAGGAGGTTATCAATTAGACCCGTATTGCTTTTGTTTTTTTAATGTATGTACAAGCATAACTTTTTACCAGAAGCATCGATTTCAATTATTCTTATTTTAATTTGTAGTGAACGTTCCTTTGGTGGTCCCAAATAAGTTTCTTCTGGATAACTTAATTGAATGCTAGAAAAAAAATTAAATAAAATACTACATCGTCAACATAAACGACTTCAAGATAATCTTTTCCCTCATTACTTAGCATTGGATTGTTATAAAGTTATGATATAAAGTCTGATGTCAGTCCAAAGCTTTGTCAGTACCATATTTAAACTATTTTTATAATTCGAAACTTTATAAAAAAAAATTGGTTGCAGGTGTAATGATCTTTTTCGGGGGTGTTGTAGTTGTCGGTGTTGTAGTTGGGTTGTGGGGTCTCTTGTAAGGATCTGCTTCGGGAACCCCGCATGTTGAGGAAGCCACGTTGGAAGATTTGTCTTCTTGTTTAGGTCCCTTGTAGCTTTATATTATTTTAATTAATTATATTGACGTCATTTTATTTTATTACAGGTCAGGTTTAATCTAATGTATATGTGAATGCAGTTATGTAGACGAAATTTATTTTTATTTGATTATAAAAGCTTTCGACCTAGAATTATAATATTTGTATATAAGACAGCTTAGAGTTAATAGTTTAAAAAAATCGTTCTTGAAGCTTCTTTATATTATTTTTATTTCGCCATATTGCAGCATGCTTCCATCAGGTTCCAGAAGGGAGGGAGAGAGACAGAAATGTTTCTAGAAGTTGTTATGTTTCACAAGTATTCGCAATAGAGGTGGGGGACAATGAAAAATGGAGAATTAATGTATTCTGACGACAGAGTTGTTGTAAACAACATAAAAAAAAAGAATTGACCACCCATGTGTGTGAGGAGATTACCTAGCATATGGGGATGTTTTGAGTTTTATGTTCTTAAATTATTTATTAATTTGAAATATATTAGGGGTTGAAATATATTAGCTTTGTTACATATTGTACAGGTAGTACAGGCAATAAAAGGTGACCTGGCAGTCTAGGGGTAAGGTGTCAGAGTTCAGTGCTGGGAGTCCGAGGTTCAATCCTCGATCCCGGCACAGATTTATCTGATTGCCAACCCCTTCCTTCACCTCTGACAAGATGTGTACTGATCACAAATTGTGAATGTGTGGAATACCAGACCTCCACCGTGGTTTGGATCCCACGTTAAACTGTAGGTCCTCCATTTTATCTCACAATCACCCTAACATTACACATTAGCGTAAGTGCATATTAAACGAATGAATAGTAAGACGTGGTGCTTAATAATAATAATAATAATAATAATAATAATAATAATAATAATAATAATAATAATAATAATAATAATAATAATAATAATAATACAGGCTATAAAAGAAGAAATAGATCAAAACACGGACAAAATTAGATACAAGCTGAAATTTTGCTTACATGTCCTGGTTATTTTTATCCCTTATACTATATCCAGAGTCCCACAAAATCCGATGGAAACTTCAGGCCACCATCTTGAAATGGTAGCCATATTGAATTTATTGGATTTTTTATATTGTGTTATATTCAACAGTTTTGAATAACTTATATATATATATAAATACCTAGTGGGACCCATCAGCACAATTTGACATTTGACCTTTGACCTTTGACCCCAAATTGGTGAGAGTTATTATTACGTAATGTTGTGTCGCTCTCTGATTGGCTGTTGGCTTTCGGCCACCCCCTGACCCCCCTCCCCGCTGACGCCCCACACTCCACTATGCCCCGTTTCCAGTGTTCCAAACATGTGTACTCTTGTCCAAACTTGTTTTATTGAGTGTGCTCATTGCTTTTTTATGTGTTCTCATTGTTTTTTATGAGTGCTCATTGGTTTTTTATGTGTGCTCATTGGTTTTTTATGTTTGGGTAGGATTGGGACGGGCGTTGTAATTTATTTGTGTGGGGGTTTATTTTATTTATTGGTTTGCAGTCCACGGCGTCGGTTGCTAATCCTTTGTTATTTGAGGGAACACGTAGCACGACCATCTCCCGACGGCCGCTTAGCGTAGAGTATGACCACCAACCAGCTGGCAGCGGTTCCCAGCCGTAAGACTCCCTTTCACTTCCTCAAGGGAGGGAACACGCAGCACGAACCTTTCCCGACAGCAGCTTAGCGTAGAGTGTGAGAAATGTTTACCGGCCGTGAAACCCCTTTCCCTTCCCCTCATTCCCCCCTCCCCCAAGGAAATGAGTTTTACCGGTGTCGCAAACCCTCCCCCCACCCCCTTCTCCGACTATGTGGGAATTCAACTCTTACTAAGCTACACTGACCAATAGCCGTGTATAGCTTAAAGGATATCCTAGGTAGCTGAGATAGGGCCAAACAGATGTTTCGCTTAGCTTAAGTATTAATAAAACCGGTAATAGTACACGAATTTTGGCTAATTTGAATAAACAAAAAACTATGCTTTATGCCTCTAACCCTAAATAAACTTATAATTATGGTTTTGTAAACGACACGCATCTACTATCGACAAACGTTCTCTTCCGCATCAAAAGTGTGCAAAAATTAGATATAATTATAGCGTGTGACTTATTCTATATTTTTTTGGTGTAACTCTTGTATATAAACATTTACATTATTAATGGAAAAATTCATGACAAAAGTAAACACTACCCTAGATGTTTGTAGAAAAGTTAAACTATGTCATAAACCACTTCATAATCGTACTATGTTATAGTTGACACGCATATAAAATTAGTTAAATTTATTGCTTCAACGCTTTATTTTCCTCATGTACAGATCTAAAGAAAATCCCAGAATTGGACCAAGTGATATCACCATGGCAGACATTAACAATAAATCAAGTACAAATATTGTTCCTGTTGTGGAAGACGTTCACTAGGACATTTAGGCCTATATGGGAATTGAGGATCAAAATAAAGACCAATCGTGTGTGGAAAATGTGCATAAATTAGAAGGTAGAAGAATTGTATATTTAGACTACTTACTCAGTAGTATTCAAAACATTGAGTGTCATATTCTATTCAAATGTATAAAAATATTCATGAAACTTATGAGCGAGCGCCGACAATGATTTGCAAGTGTTTTACTTTACAAATGTTCTGTCTGCCACATTACAAAGATCTTAGCCACAGAGTGTCCTTCTAGTGATGGAGTTATGAATATAAATGTTCTGTTTACAACATTATGAAGATCTTATACATAGAGCCTCCTCCTAGTGATGGAGTTATGAATATAAATGTTCTGTCTGCAACATTACGAAGATCTTATCTACAGAGATTCCTTCTAATGATGGAGCTATGAATATAAATGTTCTGTCTGCAACATTACGAAGATCTTATCCACAGAACGTCCTCCTAGTAATGGAGCTATGAATATAAATGTTCTGTCCACAACATTACAAATATCTTAGCCACAGAGTGTCTTTCTAGTGATGGAGTTATGAATATAAAAGCATCCGTGGTTTCGGGCATGATTGCGACTGGTGCAGGCTTTGCCCAGCTTGAAGAACTCTCCGCTGCTCTAAACATGCCGTGCATGTCAAAAAATATTTAGAGCAAGTATCATGAAGAGGTTTCTGTTTCAATCCATGAGGTAGCTTGGGACCTTATGGCTCAAGCCCTCTGGAAGAGAACAAGCTGGACATTGCGGATTGAGAGGTGGACAAAGATAGGTGGGAACCCATTGATAAGAGTTGTTGCTGATGGGTCCTGGACGAAACTTTCGTAAAAGAACAAATACGATTCGCTCTCAGGAATGGTGAGTAAATAGTTAAATTAATATATAATTAAATCACATCACCTAATACTAACCCTCTGGGTCATTCATATATCCACACTAAGAGGGTAAGGATTAGGATAGTAAAAATTTGAGGAAAAGTTTCAGCATTTGCGGGGAGATGTGCTAGTCTCCTTTTGTTAGTTTGGCCAGTGTCTGCTACACTGTGAGGTTAGAGTTCCACCTCGGAAGTGTGTAGTGAAGAGTTTCTTCCAAAATGGTCTTCCCCCTCTCTTTTAAAGCAAATGGGGCCACCCTTCCTCTAAATCATACACTTTTAATTCCTTTCCCCTTATTTTAAATATGTTAACAGCTCTAAGGGATGGTAAGACTTTGTAACGGTTAAAAGCTAACATGATATATTAATGATTGACCACCACCATAGGTGTGATATTTGATATAATGATTGAATTGGGTCCAAGTTTGCTATCCTGAATTATAATAATTAAAAAGGGATGATGTCTTATTTTATAAATTAAAAGTTCTGGTCTTTTATAGTTTTAAATTGTAAGTAGATAAACAGATTTTTGCTAGATATTTCACAAGTTGTAGATTTTAATTTAAAAGCCCTACTATCACGTCATATACACGATAATTCCCCACACGTGAGATTTAAAACACGTATTAAGATTTCATCGACTCTACCTACACGGGTCCTCAACAAGGAAAATGAAGTAGATGCGTAACCTGAAGTGGTATATCTAGCGACATTTTCTTCTCGAAGCTTCTTAAAAATAACAAGATGCGGTCATCCAGGTGCGTTTCTATTAGTAGTAAGAGCTCAGCCATATCCGATTTCATCACTGATCCAGCAACTGTAACTATGACGTGGAAGGTGTAGTTAAAATATACGTGACGTTACTTAAATAAATTTAGTTTTGAACGACACGTTTCAGGGGTGGAGTGGGGGTAGTTATGTTAGATAAATTTAAATAGCAATTGTAACTATGACGTACTGTGAGCAGCTATATCCGATTTTGTCACTGAGCCAGCAACTGTAACTATGACGTTTAAAATATGCGTGACATAACTTAAATAAATTTAGTTTTGAATGATTATTCAATAACGTTTAAGAGGTAGAATGGGGTAACTATGTTAGAGATATTTAAATAGCAACTGTAACTATGTGTAACTAAAATATTGGTACACCACAATATAATTACAATCAGTTTTTAATAAATATTCAATGACGTAAAAAGAGTATGAGGAAAGGGTTTAGCTAATTCAATAAAATTACAATATTTTATGGAGTAAAATAAATCTCACCACCAGGATGCTTTCGCCATCTGTGATCATATTTAGATGTCTTAGGTAGAGTGAGTGACGACGTAAAAACTGTGACGTTTTCATGTATGTCCCGTAAGCATCAATAATCTACGCATTATTATATATGACACAAATATATCATTTAAACAGTTGAAAATCTTACTCTCAACTGATTCAGTGTAAGATAACCATCAATAATACTTTACTCTTTCTGTTATATGTCTCAAATATATAATTTAAACAGTTGGAAAATCTTACTCTCAACTGAGTTAGTATTCAGTTTAAAACTAGTTTGGCATCAACTTTTCTTCGTGCGAGACTAACTGAACGACTTTCCAAAATCTAGCCTGGATTTTAAATGAAATCATAATGATAGGTCTAGCCTCAGATGAATCGCTTTAAAAAACCTCGAGATGATTAATATCTGAGAAGAAGAAGAAGCAGTGTTTGGTGAGCAGCTAGTTTATCAATCATGAAATGTGCATCCGATAATTAGATCTTCAATTTATAAGAGGTAAGATCAATTTTCTTTTATTTACGGAATTTGATAAATAAGATGTTTTTAAATAAAATAATTATTAAATATGTTTTGTAGAAAATCCACCTCTGACTATAATCGGTGTAAATGTTTAGTATAATGAACTTTGTATATCAAATTAAAATAATTGAAATACATATTTCAAACAATATGAAATGAAACTCAAATAGCCTAGATTTGCAAATATCATATCCAACTATGAACATTTTATTTGTGAATACTGTTATCCATCCCTTCAACTTCGGGAGTAACCGGTTGATGTCACGACGAAAGAGACGTCGTGTTCAGACACGTGTGGGTAGGGGTAAGAAAAAGGTCAGTGAGATTGTTCCTGCAACGTTAGTCGTGGTGAAACAGAAGGATGTTCTGGCAACGTGAGTCGCGGTGGAACGGAAGGATGTTCCGGCAAAGTGAGTCGCGGTGGAATGGAAGGAAGTCTCGGCAACGTGAGTCGCGGTGGAAGGTAGGGTGATTATGGAGAGAGAAAGAGGTTTAAACAATATTGCTCTTTAATAATACAAATAAGACAAATTAATAATGCTCTTTCGTATAGGTGGCGCACCCGGATGGATCACCACTGATTGGCCGAGACTGACTGACCTCCTGACCGAGGAATCACCGTATTAAATACCCTCCACTGCTGCCTGGCCTTGTTCAATGGGAGAAACAGGGGCTTCCCATTGGTGTGTGCAAACTTGAGAGACAGTGCACAGACCCAGCCGAAAGATAGCAGCTCTAATGCACACTGAAAGGGAGCACGAGAGGAAATTTCAACACGTATCGACCAATTGGTCAAACCGTGTGGTTTTCGGATATTAAACTGCATTTTGCGAAGTTACTGAAACAAAAAAAGGATATTATTAATATAAGTTGGAAAAAACCAAATTGTGGAGAACCAAATAAGAGTTTTTTAGAGCTACGTGCGGATACACTACTCTATGGGGGGGCTGGGTGAGAGCCTCCCAACCACTGTTGACATAGCTCGTTTATCCGAGCAGAGCTTTGGGACATCTATGGCACCCTCCAGGGTCAGCGACGTAATTACCAAGCCCCTGGATAAGAGGATGTGTGGCACCGGGAAGTCTGTCGTAGAAGGACTGCGCCAGCTTCCAGAAGTGGTCCTTGATGGTAGGAATCTCCAGGTCGCGGTGCAGAGTCACATTCCAAACATACAAAGGTGCGTTCACAATGATCCTCAGACACAAGCTCTGGAACGCCTGCATCCTCCTCATATACGTGTCCGCCAGGTGGCCCCAAGTGGGACACGCATAGTAAAGGTCTCACTGTGTCCCGCCCGAAAGCCGAACTGCTCATCCACCAAGATGCCTGCCTCGCGAACATGTCGGAACAGTCTCATCAGTAGAAGTCTCTCGAACTACTTGCCCAAACAGTCGAGCAAGCTGATCGGTTGGTAGGACGAAGTTAGGGCCGGGTCCTTAACGGGTTATGGAAACAAAGGACGTTGGCGTGCTTCCAGAGCTCAGGGAAGTGACTCAGGAGCAGGACGGCGTTGAATAACTCCACGAGGAAATTAATCGCCTCCAAGGGCAGCTTTCTGAGGACCGCGTT